>JACXSJ010001604.1:0-81292 GCA_014851325.1 Pentalonia nigronervosa
ACGGTACTGTCGACATTGGACGGAAATAACATGGACAGTTTATTTATAGATTAGCTAATTTTTACGTTATTATCTTCATTAGTAACTTGTATTAGCATATTAATAATATCAATATGAACAAAATAATTTTAAGCCAATGGTTCACAAAATAGCAATAATGTGAGCGAAATGCTCATAGCGTCACCAATGACGGGTTAAACGAGTATAAAAAGGTTTGATTAACCTAATTCAACATATTTAGCTTAGTTTAGAAAACATATTGAATCTCTAAATTTGTAAGCAAATAGCTTATATAATATAAGTTTCTAAAATATAATTTCAATATTTTTTCTTCTTATGAATACTTACAATATTAAAAAAAAAAAATTCTAATATGAGGTCTGCTCAAAACTGGTTTTAAATGTTCTTTAGTACTTTTACTATTAAATAATGGTATAACTCTGTTTTTATTTTTATGTGTTCGAATAAAAACGAATACAAGTAAAATTGCTTATAATTTTTTTTTTTACCTTTGGTAAGAATGTCTGTGTGATATAGATTTAAAATTCATTCATTTAAATATTATAAAGATTAACTAAGTTGTTTAAAAAAATTAAAAAATGTTGAATAATTTTTTATGTAATATTTTTAGTTCATAGCAAATTGTAACTAATAATTGGCATGTGCTTAAAAATTTAATTTGATTTTAAAATGTTAGACCTTAAAAATATTTAATAGTTTATAAAGGTATCAAAGAGTTAAATTACTTAACTATGTAATTTTTATTTTTATGCATACTCAATTTTAAGCTTACTTTTTTATTTTAAATACATAATTAGAGTACCCAATTATTTTTTAAAAAGTTAACAGTTAAATTTTTTATGTAGGATTATTTAAATCATTGCTTTATTTTTGATATAATTATAATGATGTATACTTTATCGTATACATTTAATAAAATTTATGTTTCAGTCATTAGATGAATAAATTATTGTGAATTTTAAAATTTTATTTTTATGTTCCAAGTTAATTATTAATTTCCACATACCACCAATGGTACTTGCACTATATTTAGAGAACTACTGATTTATACAATAAATATTTATTTATTTATTGAAATAACATTTTTTTGATTTTACATTTGGCAGCAACATTTTAAATTTAATTATTTGTTCAATTTTTAAAGTTCCATCAATCTATAAATATAATTTTGCCTTTATCCGATAAAATTAATGAAAACTATTTTAATAGAAAACCCGGTCAAGATCGAATCTCCTTATTAATACTTAGTTATGATATTAGTATTATAAATAAGAATAGCTTAGATTTTATAATAGGTACATTCCAATGGTAGGAATAGAACATGCGTGCCCATGTATATACTATTGCAACTCTTATGGTTCATATTTTACCTGCCATCATGTCTCATCTACTTATTTCAATATCAACCGTTATAAATAGAGTATTATTATGGGGAGGGAGTCTAGAAGTATCACAAAACATGAGTGCTTACTACTGGATACTACCATTGACTATACTGTATAGGCAATTGAATTACTGTATTTATAATCAATATAATATATTGTACTTGTGTTGCTGCCCTCCCTCTCTACCAACTTTCAAATCAGTGCTCTAGATCTATACTCTCGAGTATAAATTATACAGGCAATATGCTATGTGCGTCATATAAAATATGTGTATCTGGTAAATGGTCGTTATTCATTATCATATAATATGTGACTGATGTAAAAGAAATGACGGAACGCTCTTGCACGTGTGCAGGTACATGCCAATAACGCACTATGCTAATATTAATTATTTTAGCGCCAAGTACCTACGCCTTAGGCCCAAGACCTACTTCACCCGTCTACTTATGATCTACCGGGCGTGTACGCATAATGCATATGCACTCTGAATCCTCATTGATGCGTCATTGTGAAAACTAAAGACTATATAATTTAAACTGATTTGAACTTTTTTTAATCGCGCTCAAGACCACCAACGCTCTTTCATCCAATCACGGTTAAAATCCAGACTCCCAAGGACCCAAATAATTATTACACTCGCCTAAACAGATTATAGTGTCAATAATGTGCCTGCTATTGTATAGAGGTAATAATAAAGCGCCGTCTCCCTTATCCAAATAGACGGAACATTAGGCATGATAATGCGTGCAAGTAGGTGGAACTTGTTACGAGGACCAGACTTATTATTTAGAGAATTGAAAGAAATCGAGATGTCAACGAACATTCTAATTGGCTGTCCTCTTATGATACAACTCAAGGTATCTCCGTTTGGTACTACTGCGTCCCCCAGTCAATGGGGCAAATGCTCCGTATATTTCTGAGTCTGCCTATGCATAGGCGCAACTAGAGTTTAGAGTTACACTTTTGAGAGGGCTAAAATTCTTATATAAATACCCAACTAAAGTGAACCGTAGAGTCTTCGCCTCTCACACCGATAATATATTAATTTCATTATTTCAAATACAATTGAATATTAAACAATATAGATATTATAACAAACGTTTTTATTTTATACACACTATTTTTTAAAAAGGAAATTATTTTCCAATTACTTAACGCAAACTTATTGAGAATTGTCTCGTGTATTTATTTTATTTATTAGGTTTCTTTTAAAACACATCGTTGACAAATTTGAAAAACGATTTTGTCCTATACTTTGTTACCCTGCTCATGACTTAAACCGACCTCACATGTTTCAGAAGCAATTGTTTTAAAACATTTATACTGCGGTCTAATTTAATATCTTTTAAATAAGTAGATAAGTTTATTATTATTAAGCTTAAAATTGAAAATATCGGGTTTTTAGAACGGGTAAATTAAATAATTTTGCATTTATCAGTATTTAATTTAAGATGGTTATTCATGTTTAAAGCATAAAATTTGTTTAAATGATCTTGTAGTATTCCAGAATCTGAAAATGATTTAATTAAACAAAATAATTTGGTATCGTCTGCAAAATGTAATATTTTTATAGAATTATTAAATTCTAGGGCAAATTATTAATGAAAACTAAAAAAATAATAATACATATTCCTAAAGTGTAACCTGTGAAACATGTAAAATAAAATAATCTATGATTTAGTAAAACTGTTTTTTTTTTATGTATGCAATTATAAAGTTACCTTATGGTAGATTTATAAATATTTCACCATTGTCAATATCAAGATTTAGGTAATGATTTACAGACACTGCAAATTTTCTTTGAATTTTTCCTGTAAAGCCTATTTTGAGTAAAATATCTCGCACTTTTTATTTTTGGTCGTATGTGTGCGCATGCAATGCATGCGTAAATATCCCGGTACTTGTATACAACCACACTCACACTAATCATCATTGACGACTAACACAAATACCATGGGCAGTGCCAATTCAATTTGCATATTGCCTAAATATTACCCAATAATAGACACAATGAGTAGATCCCTTAAATCTGTTGTGAATTGTGATATAAATATATGCCATATAGACATTAGACATAATATAAACAACTAATATTTAATTAGTTATGCCTGTAGGATGTAAGTGATATAAATGAAAAATATACTGAAACACTGAATTGTTTTTTAATTGTATTTATGTATTAGTTTAAAATATTAAATGAAAAGATCAAGTAGTGCCAAGCACTCCCTAGTTCCCCGCCCCTTCACTAGTTGTGCTCATGCCCCTATAAAGTGGCGTTGCGAAAAGGGTAATCAAGAGGCGGCCGTCTCTAAGTTTTTTAGTAGGTAGTGAGTGGATGGGTAGGTAATGGCTAATAGCTGATATTTTAGTATTGACTATAGTTTCCATTTGAGTAACAACTATGTCGAGTAGTCACAAACTCACAAATATTACAGTGAATGCCTTTATTGGGTTATTGATGGCGCAGGGTACAGAGTAAAATAATATTGATAAACTATAGCCTCTGAAAAATTTCAAGTTCACCACGACACTGCCCCTATCTACCTATCACTTGTCGATAATGTTATAGTATTAGTTATTTATGTAATTATAATATATTTTATTATAAGATTAATTTTAATATACCCATTAGGCATGTGATGATAAAATGTTGTCATATTTATGATGGTAAAATTGTTTACCGATAGACCGCATACTGTGCATTATCAAAAACGTACCTATAATAGTAGACTATACACTATATTAGCATAATTGTTAAATATATATGTTAACTATCAATTTTTTGCCAAGAAATTGATCCTATTTATCCGATAATATTTTTGAAAATATATTTAAATTCGTCGTGCAATTTACTTGAAAATGGTTTTCTTAAATTTTTATTTTAATTTTAAAATTCTTAATATTCAAAATATAATTTTGAAGAGATTATGAGTTCAATTTCCAAAAAATGAAGAGTAACGTAATGACAAATTCAAATACATATAGACTATAGTATGTTTTCAGAATTTTTATGTAATGTTACTGATTAAGTACTAGAGTAGTTGGTGATATATTGGCATAATATAGATCTATTATTGTTAAAAAAACAGCCTGCATTGAATCCCTTAAATTAAGATCTATGTCAGACTACATTAAAATGTTTTTTTTTGCAATCCAGTTTCAATAATATGGTTTTATTTTGTATAACTCAATTAGGTAAGTAATTTCTAACACACGTGAAAGTAAGTATTAGAAGAATTAAAAATAATATATGGAAAAAATAAAGAAGAAAAAATAAAATATTTTAATTTCAATATTATAAGAAATAATATTTATTACAGATTCAATATTTAGTAGTCTGAGTTATTTTACTTACAAGATGTGCCTGAGACAAAGAGAATAAAAATGAGACATTTTCGGACATATCTGGTTAATTTTCACACCAAAGTTAATCTTGTGAATTTATTTAAATAAGATGAAAGATGAAAAAATAATTATCTAGATAAGTCCTGACACTGTAATACTGACCTACATTCAAATGATAATATAAATTATAATGACATTTAACAAAAATGAAAAATAATAGATTGACTATTGAGACCAAAAGATGATTATATAAAATATAAACATATTTTTGACACATAGTGTCTATACATATTAGCAAAAATTTTCAAATAAGAGGGGCTTAATTATTTTTTAATAAAGCTTGCATTAAAAATAATGTAAGAAAAACAATAATAGTCATGACAACAATAGCAACATGTAAATTTAAAAAGCTTATACTAAGCATACAAAGATAAATTTTAACTAGAATACTTTGGTGTTTTATTGATATTTTAAATGATTTTTATTTTGTATAGATGGAGGTCTGATTAATAAAATATTGATTCCAAATAAAATTAATGTACAAATAATATAATAATAGTAATAAATTATTTCATGATTACTGGCAATATAAACTATACAAATTACTAAATATTTTATATCTGTATATCAGACTTTAATCATGAAGACACTTGTATTATTAATATTATAATAGTATATATTTGAGAGAGAATGGTTTAATGCATTCTATGTAATGCATTATAAAAAATACAAAAAATAAAAGACAATTTTTTTACAATATATGTGAAGTGTAAGATAAACTAATTTTTTTAACGAATTGTTAAAATTCAAATAAATAATTGCTGTAACAAAAAGTCCAACACAGTACTTTAGGTTCACTGACACCAAAGGTATTATATAACAATAAAAAATATTATTAAGGCTATGATCATGGCACCCCAGTTGCCAAGTGTATTACCTTGAAAAAGACTCATTTGTTTCTAGAAAGAAAATAATTAGTGTATTAAAAAATATATGCATTTTTCTATGTCAGAGGTCAAAACTCTTGCAACTTTTTACTGTGACCTTTCCATATTATTTAAAACCATAAAAATATCTGTAAACTTTTTTATATTTATGTATTACACATTTTTTTTATTCAAATCAATTAAACTGTGATAACACAATTTTAAAATATTTATCAAAAAGTATTTTTTTTTTCATTTTTTGTTTTGAAATAGTAAATAAGAATAAAATTAATACTAAAAAATAAATGATTTGTGATACTAATAAAATTAAATTGTTAGTATTATATTTTAAAATTGTGTTTTTATTAATATTTATTTTAAAATTGACCTTCATAAAATGCTGAAAAAAATAAATGTGGGTAAAAAAGTTGCTAATTCAATACAAGGTATAGATCAAATATGAAAAACTATGATATTTTGATTAAATATGTTTGGTCATACTCATAATAATATGGTTCAATAATGTACATAAAACAATCATGTTAACGCAAAATCAGGACGCAGTGTTAACTTGTGACATAATATCATTCAAAAACTATACTAAAAAATAAGTTTTTTATGAATTTTTGTTAAATATTTTCAAGAGTAATCCAAAATACACATAAAAGTTAATTACTAAATTAAATCTAAAAAATCTTATCAAAACTGCAGTTTAATAAATAAAGTATTATACATGTACATATTTTAAAATATACACATTGCACAACATTATTCTGTAATTAAATTATTATCAGTCTTTGATTTTAACTCTCTCATGATGTAAGGGATCTTTTCATAATCAATAAGGCCATCCCAAACATTCATTGATATAGGTAAAACAGTTATACCCAGAGCTTCAATTGTTTTGTTTGTCAGCATGTATGGACCTCTTAAACAATTTAAATTGATGACATAACTATTTGTTCTGTAAAGTAATATACCAATTCTAAAAAAAATAAAATACAAACATTATTGTAAACTAATATGATATAAATTAAGAATTAGTGAATCAACTCACACAAAATAATCACTAGCATCAACAATGTCTTCCAACAACAATGATTTAATATCTTTGATTACATTTTGAATGGCAACAGGGTATCCACCTGGTCTCATGACTACTAAATGATCTAAAATCAAATATATTTTATTATGTTAAAATGAAAATGATTTTAACAACATGAAATATTATTGCGAACCAATAAAATGTCCCAATCGGCTTCTGACTCCTGTAAGCACATAATCACTTCCACCCAAACCATGTTCTAAAGCAGCTTTTAGTGGAAAATCATCGATATTATGTTGATAAATTTGAATAGATTTTTCAATTATTTCCTGGGGTGGCAATGATCCTTTATAACCTCCAGGGTATAAAGTCTTTGAAGCCTGATACAGTTTAAGCAGCATAACATGATCATGTATATTATCACCTAATTAAGTATGGAAACAATATAAACAAATTAATAGACACAATAAATATAATAAAAATGTATAACAACAAATTTTTTTTACTAATATGTTATTATTTTTTATATTTTGTTAAGCTAGCAATATATTACTTCGCTTTAAAAATCCATAAAGAAAATCTCTAGAAAATACTCTTTCTAAAAGTTCTTCTGACCAACAGCCCATAACAGCCAAGTCGAATGTTGCTATTAACCACGGTAGTTCTAAAACATCCTAAAATAATAATTAATATGAGTCTATTCAATTATTATCATAATATTTAATTAATACCTTTTGAATGTTAAGTCTTGTGAAAATAAGTGGCTTTAACTCATCAAAACCTGGTGGAACATAATTTGCATTTGCACATGCTGCAATGTAAGATAATAACACTCCAAACTTTATATTCTCAAAAATATCATGTTGACTAGTTAGTTTATTTGTCATGTAATCAAGTAATCCGCGGTGAACATATCCCTAAAAATATAATGTACATTAATATATTCTATCAATTTAATTATATTATAAAAAATCAATATGCCTTACAATTCTATTTAATTTTTTTAATATAAATGCCATAGCTTCAAAACTCTCTTCCCTTTTTATTATGAATTCCATAATTGTATTTATAAATTGCTCATTATAAAATAACTCAGAATCTGAGAAATACTTATTTATCATTCTTGATAATATAGCATCAATATTTGAAATATCAGTTATGCATTCTAAATGATTCATATAATAGTTTAAACATCTGTTAATTGTATTAATATATTTATCAGTTGAATAGTGTTTATAATATAAGCAAAGTAATAAATTTTGAACAATTTTAGGACTAATCTGATCAATATTTCTTATAACTCTTGACATGACAAAGTCATATGTTTCTTGAGACAACCTATGTTTAGCTATATAGTTGAGGAATTCCACTTGCCAGTATAAATTATCTTCTAGTTTATATTGTACTTGTGTTTCAAAAACAATTGGCAACGCAAGTTTTAAAGCATCAACTAAAGGGCATGATGATAATTCTTTTAATAAAAAATGTAAAAACGTGATTTGTTGTAAAGACATATCATTTATCATTTTACTAATTAACTGTAATAACATTTGCATAATGTTACTGTTAACAGATACATCCAAATAAGACAAGCACTTGACACTATTCATTACATCATTTAGTTCAAGATTTCTTGAATAGTTTTGAATTTTGCGACACATTGCTGCAAATTCTGGGCTTCGTATTAGCTCCTCATTTGATAGTTTTGTTCTAAAATAAAATGATAATAATTAGTGAATAAAGTAACATTCTATTAAGTATTTAGAAAGTTAACATATACTGGTTTTGTCTACTATTAATTGAATCTTATAATTCTAGGAACACAAATATTTATCACCAAATAATTTGTTAAATTTAATCTTACTATGCTAATATACATTTTGTTAAATGTTAATTATGCATTAACTATTTGTCTTAAAAATTGTATCCATTATTAGTAGTATTGAATAGAAAAATAGAGATATATTTATTTAACTTTCAGAGTTTTCATTCAATTAAAATAACTTATTTATATAATTAATAAATTAATATCTTTAAAATGTTTTGCTAAGCTAACTATTGTATTATAAAAACCAATATTTGGATACCAATTATCCTAGTTGTTATAGCATTTGAGTGTCAAATTCTCGATTCATTTATCATAGTGCATACTATGAATTTTGTGCTAGGTACATTTTTTTTTTTTATTATTATATATACAACAAACTATTTGTAATTATAAATCTCAATAATGGAAAATAATCAACTGTTTTGCTTTAATGTTTGAATGTGTTAAGTGGTTAATTATAAAGTGATAACTATTTGTAGTCTAAAAATAAAATTAATAAACAATTTTTATAGTTTATAATTTTGAAAAGTATTTTTTCACAGACGCAAAACAACATACAGTATACTTTGTTTTAATGAACCACTTGATTTTAATTTATTGAAAAAATTGTAAACTAATAAAATAAAACAAATATTTTTGCTAAACAATTTACTTGGTTCAAAATATAATAAAAATATTACTAGATTTCTTAAAGTTCAAAATTATTGTATTTTATTATTTTGTTACCAATTTACCATATATTGCATAATATAATATTGTATTATACATTATTTATGTATATGTTCTAAATAGTCTTAGCAGTAATAAATAGTACTATTTCAACAACAAAATAAGGTAATGTTCTAGTTAACTCTCGCCACTAATAAACTCTCATCAATCACAACAATGCAATTAGCACCTCCAATTTTTGAATCACCCTAAGGGAGTTTCCATACATATACTTCTTTAATAAAATTATTCCAATCTACTACAGTGGATTTACTTATTCCAAATTCACGTTTAAAAAAGTCCACTGATTCATGAGTCCAACCATAAATTAAGTGAACATTAGTTGGTAACTTTACTTCAGCAGTTTGTATCCAATAATTGGTTTTAACACATTTTTCTGTTCGATATAATCTTAAATGACATTGCCACCGAGCCCTTTGTACATCTAAAATCATTTGTATCTACTATCAAAATTCCTAGTTTTATAAATAATATTTGAGTTTTGCAAAAAAATTATTGCCAATAAATCATTGTGGATGCCACTAAAAATTTATCAGAAATTCGTGTTTTTGTTTTTTTAGTACTAGGGTGTTTTTAGTATATTACATATATTTCAGTAAATAACTGAGGTACTTCATAATATTATATACAATACCTGCTGCTATACTTATTTTATATCATTCATTTTACTACACGGATTTTACCAAACATTATTTTTAAAATATTTAATAAGTGAATTTTGCACAACATTTTTATGGCTTTTTTATCTATATATCTAAAAATACATTTTATAACAAATGATTAGAATATCGAAAACACAAGAGATGTAACTGGCGGGCGTCAATTAAACTTGTGTGACAGGGGGCATATTTTCTTAGCGGGGGTCAACTAAATCAATACCCAAAATAATAATACTTTTATTATTTACTATCTACCTTTTACTTTTTTGTAGTAAAAATAAAGAATTTAATGCTTGTAAATGTTGTGGAGCACTCATCACAGTGTTGTGAAGCCTTAACATTTGTAACACATCATCGGTTTGTTTTGCATTCTTAATACTAGTTATTAAAACATCATTGGTAGTAACTATATTAGATACACCTGATTGAATAGTAGTATTTGATAAATGTCTTATTGTTTTAAAACCTGCAATAAAATAAAAAAAATATTATAAGCATTACAAATTATTATAAATTATTTCTGGAACAATGAAATTACTTGAAAAAAAATGTAATAATGCTGAATTTGTATTTATTGAAAATTGGTGTTTTTGTGTAATTGTATACTGTTGCTTCAAAATATTTGATGATGACATATGAATTTGTCGCAGATACTGCACATACTTGCTGACTGTATTCATAGTAAATTTTCAATCTAAAAATAAAAATATTACACAAGTAGTTTATAGAGTACACAATTAACACACATTATTTTAATTCTTTAGGTACCCCAATATAAAATCTCTAGTAAGTATACCATCTTTTTTTTTTTGTTATTACTATAATTAATAAGTATACAATATAATAATATTTTTTGAAATGATAAGCTTAAATAATGGTACTATAGAAGATACTCAACAATTTTGACTAAAAAAATAATTTTAATAATTTTAAAACCGATTAAATTTGTTTATACAATTTTTTATAATGTAGTAAAATGTTGAGAACCCAACACTTAAAATGATAACTACTATGTTGTATGATTTTAAAGTCGACTTATTCGTTTATTTATAAAATACATTTACATTTCAGATTTTGTAATTGTTTTAATACTCAATTATTTAAATACATCAAATTGACTGATTCTAGTCAATAATTCATGTATAAATAGTATTTTAATAGGCTTGTGGTTATTCACAACAGTCTTAAATTAATTAATGAAAATATTACCTTTCTGTGAGCGGTAAAATGCAAAAATGTAATGAGATCAAAATTATTTGTTAGATTACTATTAGTCAGGTCAACAGCGAAATTAAATACATAACTAAAAGTGAGTACACCTTCTTACGGTTAATTAATATACATGAGGAATATTAATACAAGTTCTTGAAGTACAAGGTTTTATTAAACAGTTTTCAACACATTTTAGTTTTTTAAACGCCAAATATAATAATATGACTTACTTATTTTTTAATCTTGTTTTCTCAATCCAAAATTTGAACATAGCCTAAAATTATTGATAAGAGAACTATCACTCGATCGAAAATTATCATTAATGGGTATTTGGTAGTTGTACCAACGTCCAACAATTAGTAACGTCTCCAGTAAACCATAATATCTAAAGTTATTTACTTACCCGCCTAATAAATTATTATTATTTGAATATTATAAATTTATAATATTATATTATACTATGTTTTGAAGTATAAAACTCGATTTTAAAATCTTTAAAATTGTAAATATTGCTTTTACGCTTTTTTAGATTTTAGATATAATAATATTACAACACATGTTAAGCATTTGAATAAGTACGAATGTACGATTTAAAGTATTTGAAGACTATAGATATTTAAATACAATTTTGAATAATTAATAATAATAATATTCAGGGGTTTTTAAAAATTTTAAATTATATAATATTCAACATTTAATGGGGTGATCAAATTATTTTATATCCAACTATGGCACCTACCTATTTATATGATTTATTTATTTAATGATACTTGTCATTATATTATGTATTTGATATTGACGAATATTCATCTCTTTATCTACGAATCGTGTGGAATCGGCCTAAGATATCAACTTGGGTACTATACTAATGTAAAAAACAATAATATGTACAAACTAAATACTACTATTCCTTAAAATCAGTGTCGTATTTTTTTTTTTTTTTGGTTTTGGGGGAGGGGTCCGGACTCTCACCCCCAAATTGGGCCATAAAAAAAATGTTAATTTTTTTTTACTCGATTATTTATTTATTTAAACGGGCGAACCCATTAATTTATAAAAAGAAAGTGATTAAAAATAGAAAATAAAATATACAACAATGAAAAATTAAATTATGAGATAAATAATATCCTTGTTCGTTAATTTAAAAATAAAGCATAGATTAAGTCTTTTCGTTCGATTATCAAGGGTTTTTAACTTTAAATATGACAATAGAGGTTGATATGATGAATAAGGAGTACGTTCGATACTGTATTACCACATTTAAATTGAATAATTCGTATGAATTGAATCAATAGCGTTTATAGCACCTATTGACTGTAATCAAGTAATGAACTGACAAAAGAATAGTAGTGTGATTTTAACGCTAAAGAATTGTTGAAGACTTTACAGCTACAATTTATGAAGAGTAACATTGAGGAGGCTTTATTTTGGATATGACTATAGTGATTATTATATGTAAGAAATGAATCAAAATTAATTTCCAAGTCCTTGTGTAGAAGAACACGATCCAATTTTATGTTGTTGATACAATAATTATAAATGTAACTCACGGAGCCACAGTTTTGTGATGGGAAAATTATGTGGACCCCACCTCCATGAAAAATTCCTAAATACATCACTGAGAGGATGTCGGCGCATTATTTATTTTCTCTCCCTGGTCCACGCGAAACATACACAAAACCTTCTCTCAAAATCATTTATTTCGAGTAATCTCAGTGTAAAACCACTCTTATACAACAATTATTGAGAATAATAATTTTCAGTGCTTGACATATTTGTCTAGATATTGTCTCAAAACTAAAATCTATTTAAATTTACAACAATTCTATTTAAAATTCGAATATAAAGTCAAATAATAAAATAATACATCATAACCAAATGGTCCAACTCTCAAAAACCTTATTTTCTATAATTTTTGTGATCGGTGATTTTGTTTTAAGATTACTAATAAATCGTAACAAAAACAATTTTCTATGAATGCTTTTTTTCCGAATGTGTGCAAGTGAGTCTGAGAGAAAACAAATATTGTGCTGATATCCTTCAATAAAAGTTATTAAATTTTAGAAAAACAATTAATGTTTCAAAGTATTTTTTAGTGTGTCGGGATCTTTTGATTAAAACATTGTATGAAGTACTCGATACACGATACATGAACAAAAAATACACCATTATACAAAATCTCCAGAATTCCAATTAACTGATACAAGATACAATTGTTGAATAATTGTATTTGAGATATTGTCCAACGCTCCAATCCTGCCTGTAATTTATTACTCTATAATATTAGATATAATAGCCATATTAGCCAAAATAGGTTCTAAAAAAATACTTTTGTTTGACTCAGTACAATTAAGTACAAATATCAAGCTTCTAGAAAAATTAATTACTTTTATTCGTAAAACATTAGTTTATTCATCCATAGTGTATCATATCATAAACCATTGATATAAAGGGTTCTCTGGTTTAAATTAGTTTAATTAATACGCAAACTTTATATTTAATTGATGGATGTTCAAACACCAAAAATGTTCTTTAGATGCTTATTTAATAGGTATTTATAATTAACTTAAAGTGATATTGACACATGTATTTTTCATACTTTTAGACTAATTATAAGCGGTGGTGAGTTATATATACTTCGCAATGTCCGATTTTAATTTTTAATATATTTAGGTTATTTAGGAAAACTAATTAAAACTTACAATTTTTAAGAACCTTAAAATTAATAAATTATTTTTAAAATCTGTGAAATAATTACATTACATTTGTTATTTGTATTTATTTTGAGTACATCAGATTTCAAATATAATAAATAATTCCTAATTAGCCAATAGTCTATAAACTTAGGAATTCACATATTTTTTGAAATTACAATCGGACTTTAGGAAGAATGTTAAATTTACTACCGCTTTTATTAGTGTTTGTAAATGTGTCGCAAACAAAAATGTATTTCATTTTTCGTTTAGCATTAACGCATATGATGCGTGTGCGTGCGAAAATTAAAAGCGATAATGAATTACGCACACACACTAATGTTCATTTACTACTCACACATGATTGACACAGCCCAAAATGTACATATCATATAAATTGCCTAAATATTACTCCTTGAAACATGCTCCACTCAAGCTTCCTCGAGTCACAAATATTGAGAAAATCACGTTTCTTTACGATAAATTAATAAAATTAATAATTAATAAACTATATACCTATATTATTTTAAATATTGATACATTTATCAAACTCGTCAAACTACTCAAACCAATATATAATCTGCAGTAACAGAATCAGCCTTCACTATGTATAGGAAATTAATTAATTATGGTTCGACATAATTAAAAAAAAAAAAAAATTATAGTTAAATCTTATTCAACCATTTCAAATTAAAGAGAAATTGATCTGATAATCGGTAATGCTTAAATAGTAAACGTGACTAGGGGAATATTTCACGATTAATTAAAATAAGTTATACCTATTATATTAGAATATACAAAGTAGGTGACCTACCCACATAATTGTGAAAGAAAATAATTTTAAAAAAAGGGGGAAAGTTTATAACCGCTCATCTGCTGTAGGTACACAGTAGGTGTCGAGTGTACCTCGTCATTAAGGAGTGACTGTAATGTATGTTTTAAATGAGAATTAATTGATAAATTATTGCATAGGTACGAAAAATGATTCTGATTGAAGACAGTCTGTTAGCCTATATTACTAAGTGATAAGTATATGATAAAATATTTACATTGCTATTAAAGTGAATTATTTTACTAATAGTAATACAGAAGGTTGAATTAATTTTTGCCGAAAACTTTGCGTTTAAAAATTTTATTGTGTGTATAAAATATAATAATAAACGTAGCCACTAATACTTAATATTTTTAAATTACAATAAAATAACTAAAATCGTTATTCATCGTTTAAATATTTAATTTCGTCTAAATTTGAACTTAAAATGTCTATAAAAAAACAGAGCTCATATATTATTAGATCTTTTGGTTACAATACGAACTACATATACCTTATAATAAACCTTGTACTAAATAGTTAAGCTTGTTAACATTTATAAAAAGTAACTTAAAAAAAAATGCTAATTAAAAAATGTAGTGAATATTTCAAGTATGTATCTAAGGTTATTCGTTTTTAAGTTACAGCAATAAAATAAAATCTATTTTGCCAATTAGGTGCTGGTTTTGCGTAAAACTCATGTTTTTCCTTAATTATGCCCTCCTCTCCAAAGTTCTAACTATACATCCAATTTGCTACCTCAACCACCCTCAAAGTTGAAAATCAAAGTATTTTTATAGCCCCAAAAGGTGATTACAGACACATTATTGTATAATCAATGCATTATTTTTCGTTCTACTCAGAATTCAAAATAGTAAATCGTTTTTCTATAACTAAAAATATACGAGAGTAAAATACAATAAATCTATATATACCCAATCAAAGTTCTACTCAGGAACCCAAAATTCTCAAGTAGGTAGATACCAATAATTTTTTATTGCCTATAAAATTGTATCTAATAAGTATATATTATAAATTTTTATTTTTTTAAATATTTTTGAGTTCACCAATTATTTTACACGTCGAAAAAACAACTTTCTTTGTTATAATATACTCATTTTAATTATTATGATAATAGCAATTTGGTAAATATTGGTTGTTTTAGAGTTAACATATGCGGTTCGTAGTAAAAAAAAATAACGGTGGTGTATTGTTACGTTTGTTTTTCAACGAATTTCCGTCATTTTATATTGCTGGAGTTTTTTTTTTCTACCTGTTACATGGCGTGCTGAACTCAGCTGAACCGGAACACTGCATATAAGCCCCACTCGTCTATCAGTTCCGGAAACATTGCCACCGATGTAGACGGAATGAAAGTGTTTCGTCTTAATTAAATCGGCCGCATAATATTATGTTAGTGGGAAAAAGCAGGATCTCCGAAAGAAAACCGGTGACTTCCATTATCGCGGTGGCCGCCACTGTGTAGCAAGAGTGTCGATTAACAGCCAGTGTCGGTTATAGTGACCGTGTACAAGGACCTATAATAGCGATAGTATTAAATGCGCAACGGCGGTCTACATCACGACAACAATATCGTAACGTTTAATAAATACAGAAAGTGCACGTACCTACTACGTAGCTTATAGGCATCCGTTCGACTCGACAAGTTTATAAAGTTCATTTTTTTTCTTATTTTTTGTTCCATTACGTTTTCTGTTCTAAGACGAGTCGTACTCGACCAAATGTCGGTTCATTTTCGTAAGCGCGAGTAACAACTGTTGTTAAACTAAATTTTTGAACTTGTTTACTGCTGCGGGTCAGGTATAGGCACTGTAATGGCGAACAATCGAAATTTGGTAAAATTGTTATTAGTGGTCAATATCGTATACATTTGTATCGGTTTCACATCGACGAGGTCTCCGAGTCTACATCAAAGTAAGAAAAAGTCATATAGTAGGTCTACACATCAATATATCTACATTTATACCTATATATAAACTATAACCGATATAATAATATTAAATAGTTATTTTATTACATAGGAAGTATATTAATTAGTTCATCAATAAATAAATTTGGACAAGAGGAAATGAAATTCAATACAGGCTATACACACATTATTATAATTACAGGCATGCGTATTATCTTATTAGTTATTAATACATATTCATAGATATTCCGCGATAAAGAATCAAATAGTGTGATTAGATTCGGGCTTCCATACGATATAATAACGTTATGGATTACACCGTAATATATGACATAGAACGATTGAAATTTGTAAACTTAATTAAAACAATAAACAAAAATAATTAAATATCACAAAACAAAAAAATAAGATAACACATAACGATTAACAATATTTTAATTCCCTTCATTAAACAAAACATAACACAAAACGAAAATTAATTTAAAAATTAATTTACTTTAAAGTTATAATATTGATCTCGTAAAAATATTTTGCGATTTATTTTTATCTTAGCAATCAATCCAAGAATTTTTTATATTCCATATCCGGGATATTCCTCGCATTATATTAGATTATATTTAGATATTATTTTTAACGATAAAGTTGTATTACGTTTAAATTCTAAATAATATAATAAGACATTTTTTTTTTCAAATGCAAACCCTGAATTAGATCGATGAACAAATGATTTATTGTGTTCATGTTATCGTGATACAGTAGGTGCCTATACGCATATCACATTATAATATTGTTGTTTTCTAAATTTATTTTTTATAATTTTATTGAATTGGGTAGTCAGTGAATAATAGGTACAATACGTACAAATAAAATTACAATCCATTTTTAAATTATAATTTTTTTTTCATCACTCTTGATTGAAATTATATTAAAACATTATTCAATTTTCTAATAACAAGTTTTTTTAAACTATTTTTTGTTGTAAGTAGAGTTAGTAAATTAGAACTTTGTTCAACAGTTATTTAAAAACAAAAAATTTATATTTAATTTTAAAAAAAATACAAAATTTAACGTCCGACATATAAATAGTATAACAAGACAAATCTCAACATCATAACTAGGTAGGTACCTGTTACCTAACTATATTACAACTTACAACTTTATGTATTTATACACACAACACAATTTAATAGTATTGAAATAATTATTAAATTATGTTGAGATTATCTAACAAATAATTACATTGATTTTTAAAAAGTTATTTTTATTATTTGTTTAACTATTGTTTAATAATATTAAAAAATAAAAATCAATATGAATATTAGTATATTATCTAATAAATATTAAAAATATATAATAAAAAAAAGAGTTATTATTATTTTAAAATTTGTTTATCGATTTAACAATTTGTCATTGATACATTATATTTATTTTTAAAACATCATAATTCTAACAATAAAAATTGTTTGTTTAATAAATAAACAGTTATGACTTAAAATATTAATAATAAAAAATCTAACGGTATTACTTTATTTTTTAAATGTAGGTGTTTAATGATGCATATTCATAGTTTAAGAAAATCATTTGCTATTATCAAGTCTTTTACATAATATTATATTAAATAGTATTAAAATTTACAGGAAGAAAATACCTAATAATTAATATGGTAGTATAACATTTAACATCTAAAAGTTTATCTAAAATGTTTTTATTTATATAGATTTATGTCTAACACTAAAATAGCTACAAGATACTTATATTTATTTGGGACTATGGTGAAAGTTGTACGCACAATTTTTTAAACTGATTAATGTATATTTTCTTCTTAAGGTCATTTTTTGAATAAATTAAACATTTTGGCAAACTTCCATACCAGTTATTTGAATCCATATTAAACGAACCTATTTAACCTCAATATACTATTAAAAACTAAACTATACACATCAACTAAAAATAGCGCATACGTTTTGTTAGGCTTTTTATACATTTTAGAACTAGGTCTAAAGCCTAGGTTATTTTGAGTTAAGTATTTAAAAAGGAAATAGTAGATACAAATCGATATTATGCCTTTTACAAAAAAGAAGCATTAAAGTTTTAAATTAAATTAGATTTATATAACGTAATATAATATTATAATTTTGAAAAAAAGTCAGAGCTTACATTCATTTCGTTTATTGTTATTTAGAATTTAAATGTTATACAACTTTTGTGCTTATTGTTTATTGTTTATCGTTAAACATAATATCTAATGCTGGGAATGGTCCGGATACGGAATATAATAAATTCTTGGATTGATCGCTAAGATTGATTGCTTAATCACCCAAATAAATATTTCTGCGAAACCAATATTATAATTTTTAAGTTTAATTATTTTTGTTTACTGTTTTCCGTTTTAATTACATTTACAAATTTCAATAGTTTTTTGTCATATATAACGTTTAGAAGCCCCGAAAAAAAATATACTACAGGTATAATAAATTTTATTTATCGTGTACATTTTTGGTTATGTAATAACAGTATATGGGATTTAGTTCAACAAGAGTATTTAGATATTAGGCAATTGGTATCTATATCGTAAATAATGATGTTGGTCTCATTGTGGGTATCTAAGTATTACAATATTAATTATAGACCTTTTTATTGGTGTGCCTATGCCTTTTATGTTTTTTGAAATCGACATATTTTAAAAGATAAAATAACATTAGATTTTATTTGGATACATATATAATGTCATAAAACGTACATAAAATATAAGTAACATAATTATGTTATAAAACAACAAACACGTTTTTAAGTGAATATGATCATCTTTGAACATTTTTATATTAAATAAACGGATTTTTTTCATAAAAAGAAAGTTGCAACTAGTCAGTTATGAGTTCATTGTATCAGTTTTTAATAAACTAAATCAGGTCGTGACGCTGAGTAAATAAATCACTGAATAATTACATAAAATCGATCTTTGTTAAACGTACCATGAATACAATATATGTTGATATACTGGTGTGTATTTCTATACTGAGATGTCGAGTAATATCAATAGTATTGCTCAATAACAGTTACCTAAATCATAAATAAAATACAAACAAATATGATATAATAATTATGGCTGTGTATTAACTATATATATATATATATATAGACTTAAAACAGTTTAAGTTATTCAGTTGGAAAATTATTTGATACAGATTGATAAACGGTAATAAAATTGATCATCCATTAATTAGTTTATATAATATGAAAATCTTTAATAAAAAATAAATAAATAAATAAATAATTACGAGGAGTTGCATATGCAATTTAATTTATATTTGTGTAAGTACTGTAAGCAAATTTATTGTATTTCAGGTAAACGACAAAATTTCAAATAATAATATTATACTATATGGATAAATTATTTTCATCGTCTATATGCCATTGGTTTTTGGAAGTTTTATAGTATTATGTAGATGAAAAATGTATAAATTATATTTAAGTAAATAAGGTTAACACAAGTGTGTTGGGATTTTTAATATTTGGGAATACATTTTGACCAAGTGCTGTAATATTAAGATAGAACATAATAATAAAGTCTCATAATATCAAATAACTTTTTTTTTATGAATAAAATATTTCAAAAATATCTAAAACTAGCGACTTTCCGTTGGTCGGTGAAAAATATTTTACGAAGATAATAGTGTTTACATAATAAATCATATTTTGGCATAATATATGATATTTCTCTAAACAATTTTTATCATAAATTAATAAATAAGGGAATATTATTTTTCAACATCTAGTTAAATTAAAACCGTTTCTTTTCATTAGATAAAAAATTAGCGAATAAAGCAGAGGAAGTGCAATCGGTTGAAGCCGAAGCGCTCGAAACGCCGGAAGCTGAAGAGAACAACGACGAACCGAATGACGTTCCACCGGAAAATGGTAGATTAAATATGAAACGACGACCCAATGGCTGCCCATTTTGTGATTCGAGTGTGTACAGTTACTGCTCCGACAAATTATTGCACGACGCCTGTTGTTGCTTAGATCCGCACGGTAAGTAAACGAGACTTATACGACTTGTACGAGGGCGGCAAAATATTAACCGTACTGATCAGTGGCGTGGTGAACTTTAGAGGTTAGTTTAACATTTCACCCAGCACTATGCACCATAGGCGCAACAAGACCTAAACTTTAGGAGGTGTTAAAATGATGTATACCTACTTATCTCACTATCCCGTATGTTTACAAAGAAAATAATTGTCTTATTATGATAATATGTAAATGTATAATTTAAAAACTATTTTCCTTTTTGTGCTATACTTATCTAACACTGATTCTGTTTTTGTGTTGTTTGCAACATCCCTTTAAATATTTAAAATAGACTTCAACCAATTATTAATTCGTTACATACTTGGAAAACTGCGTACACATGTTACAGAACTTATTGGATTTGTAACTGCAATTTAAATTAACTTGTTAAAGTTAGGAAAATAATCTTTTTGAATAGTTTTTTTTTTAATAAAAATTTCAAATAAAAAAAAAAATCCTATATAAAATAAAGAAACATCTGTTAGTTTTTTTACATTATTTTTGGTGTTTTATAACAATGGTCAGGGGGTGTTAAAATGGAGCTTAGGGGTGCTAAAATATCCTCAAGCACCCCTCTAGTCGAGTCTATGCCGTGCGCCCCTAATAACCCAATAAAGGCATTCAATGTAATATCAATTGTAACTACTGGCGTGCCTATGAGTTATAAATTAGACGAACTATAGTCAATACTAAAATATCACTTACTAGCATAACCTACTACATACTTACTACATTATACCTACTCATAACTCACCCACCCACCGCCCTTTAAAAACTCAGTGGCAGTCGTCCGATTACCTCCTTCGCAACGTCACTGCATACGAATAACGATTTGCGCACGTATTATAATATGCATACTTACTTATGGTATATGCATTGTAAGACTTGAACTATTCTTTGCAGTAATAGTACTATTATTTCCCGCGAGTATTAAGGGCATTCGATCCAAACTGTATTTTACACTTGAAAAATAAACCTACCACGTGGCAACAATTGTACCAAATATCCTAGTGATCGGATAAAACTTTAAAAAAAATGTAAACATAATAATTTATTATTCATGAATTCGTCACAAAGTTTTCAATTGAGAACGAGTTATCCTCTTTTTAAAATAAAACAGGTAAACCGTCCAAAATTAGATGTTTACATTTTTCATATTTTAAGAATTTTGAAATATTAATAATATTGAAGTTTAAAAGTTAATTAAAACAATATAAGAAAGACGTTTCATCAAGTCAATTTTGTGACAAATAATTCAAACATGTCTTCTGCAAAAATCGTATCGGATAAATAGATATAGGTCACATTATTAATAAAAGGTCGATACTTTTACACACACAAAAAAAGAAAATAATTAATAGTCATATACATCGAATCTGTTGACGTATGTGTGCACGTGTGAGAGTTATCGACTTTTTCTTTCACACACACACACAAATGATCATCTACTACGCACATATCATCATTCATGATATTACCTATATTGAACTCCTTAAAAACGGTCGGAAACGAATCCACTTACTATTATGTATCATAATACTTATTTATATTTAATGCATACGCGGACACATGGTAGTAAAAATGTTGTAATGTATATGTCTACTGTCAAATTTATTTGCTTGGGGCAGTCTTATAATGTAATTAGATAATAATAAATAAAAACAAATATTCGTCAAAACGTTTAATTTGTCAAAATCATGGAAATTCGTAAATTATTTTGTATTTAAAAGCTTATACAGTTAAACAGTCATATTTTAAAATTTTAATACCATTGAAACTTGAAAATGTAATACAATGTTCCTTATTTATTTTCCTTGTAGTGATTTAAAAATATCAAATTTACATAGGCACAATTTTTATTTAAAACTTATAACCATTTGAAGTACAAATTTTGACAAAATTGGGTATTTAAAATAACGGATCTTTTTTTTTAACGATTCTGGCTATTTTTGTTATAATTTAAAAATATTAAACACAGGGTTTGAAACTTTCAGCATTAGGTATTTTATTATTTTCTATAGGTATATGAAATCATGAAAATAATTTTTAAAATATTTATTTTAAGGTATTTTTATTTTATAGCCTATAAAGACAATGAACTTATTTATGTAATTCTATCGTACTTTTGTATTGACTTTTAAGTTAATAACAATATTATATGATATATAATATTATAACTATTATTTTATAGTTTATGCGATTTGTGGTTAAAAATTGGCTTAGTCTACAATATAACAATTTAGCAATAGAAAAATAAATTATTATTACCTAATTGTAATATAAATAAATATATAGGATAAATTATGAAACATTCTTAGAAATGTATAGACGCTGTAAACATAACGTCTTCGCTAAAAATATTATTGTTTTTCATATGCAATGATTTATCATTGAATTTAAATATTAACACACATTATAGAAATTTAGGTGCTCAATGTCTAAAGTATCTATATATACTCAAAACCTACTACACAGCAGTGAGCAGAACGACTTCTTCGTTTTTTTTTTTTTAATGAGAATTCCGCTAATCTATTACAATCGTATTTATCACCAAATAGGATTTTACTAAATAATTGTAAGATCGGGAAATTATTGTGTATATAATATTATATCTTATGACCCAGAAATAAATTGTATAATATTTACGAGGAAAAGAATATACAAGCAAATGCAACAAAATTCAAGCACTAATTGTCATTATATGATGCCTATACGCTACCGTCATAGTCATATAAGCAGTAATTCCATTTTTGTTGAAATCGAGGTTTTGGTATCTATCATTTGATATTTTAATTCTCTATCGATTCTAGTAATAAAAATTGAGATTTTTCTCATAAAAAATTCATATTAATCGATAAGAAATTAACAAAGAAGGCGGTATATAATTATGCAGGGGCGTCACTAAAATTAAAATTCTGGGGTTGTAAAAAAATTATTTATAAAAAATTGCCTTCTGTTTATTTGAAAAAATTGTATCATTATGTTTATAACATTAATATATATATATATAAATAATTAACACTAATTCCACTATCACAGACACCTATGTAATTATGTATACGTAAATACATTAAGATCAGAAGCAAATAAGCAGTATTTACAAATACTAGAACAAAAAACAGTAATCTGAAGTTACTGATTTTCTTTTTATTTATACAATAGTATTACAGAGCAGTATGTCCAATAAACTTTAAATTTTGGTTTTAAATTTAAAATTGGTCTTGAAATATAATTGATATTTATATTATATTATAGGTAACTTGATAAGGAATAATATTATTTTCATTTAAAAAAAAATTCCATTTAATGTGTTCAAAAAGTTATGTTTTAGAATTTTAGATATTTAAATGAGATTTTATCACATGTACATTTTAATATTAAATAAATTTGAGTTAATCTAATATTAAAATGTGCATGTGATTACAACTCATTTAAATATCTAATTTTAAAACATATATACATCACGACTTGTTTAACACATATGCCAATGATATCAGAAGGCATTTGGCAGTAACTCCAAAATAAAAGATTACTTACTACTTTTCGTCTTCTGATTCATACAAGTTATTATGTGATAAGTTCATTAAAACCCATAAAGAGTTATGAAAAAACATTTTTTTTTTTTTTTTTGTGTGTGTGTTCAATAGTTTACTAATAAAACATTTAATAACATACCATCCTTTAAATGTTTAATAAATTATTAATTTTACTCTACAGACTAATTTAATGATGTTGAAAACTGTTGTATTATTTTCTGGAAAACTATGTTTTGAAGTTACTGTCTAGAGGCTTCGACAGCATGTATGTACTATCAATAACTGTAACATTAATAAATTATAAACAGGTAGCTAAAATATATTGTCTAAAACTATACATTTTTTTTATTTTTCGTGAAATTTAACTTTATGATACTTACCTATAGTGCTATTACTTAATATTATGTATGAAATATTATTTATTTTTAACGTTCTATACTGTATATTGCAGGCGTGACTTCATGGGGTGGCAAGAGTCTTTAGCCTCCTCCCTTTGTATATGTTACATATTATTATGTGTTTATTTATATAATACATTTATGATATATTGCATCAATTATATTATATACTAAAATTAACTTTGTATTTTTTCTGAAATAAATGTAGCCCTCCCCATTTTAGATTTCTAAGCCCACACCTGCTATATCGCTTTAAGTCTTCGGCAGTAACAAAAATGTATATGAAATTTTAAATTTTTGCTTATGTATTAAATTAACAATAATACTAATTATCTTTTCAAATTATTTAATGATGAATAAAACAATAAGTCTACCCATATATCAATATGTATTATTATAATTTAAATTTTGATGAACGTTATACGAACAATAGACAAGTATATATAGGCTAGTAAGACATTTATTTATTATTAAACGTTGTTTCAATGACTATGTTGCAATGAAAAATCAAGTTATTTTATTTATTAAAAACTATAAATTTAAATCAGTACTCGAAAGAGATGACATATTTTTTTCGTCTCTATATTGAGTACTCTATATTTTATCGGTATTTGTTTTCGGTCATCTATAAACAGTCTAACCTCTAATTTAATATGTCTACGACTTATACATTTGTTTACGTAATTTCTCCTGCATGTTACTGTGCATATTATATTAAGATGTATTTGTAACACAATTTTGCATATTTTTTTAATTTTATCTCAAGTCATATATTGAAGGTGCTTTTAAAATATATTTATAGAAGATGAAATAATAAGACTAATATTGTCTGCACTAACTTTTTTTTTACGTTAATATTTTTAAATTGTGCCGAATTATGCTTCTTTATTAATTTCTCATCAATCTTTGATTTTACCAAATTGCATTATAAGAAACATCGTAACAATAAAAAATATTAAACAAATTAATATTTTATGACTTATAAAACTATTACTTGTGTTTTTTTAGAAATCGAGGTTACTGAAACGATACAAATTTTTAAATTTTTCTAGTATTCTAAAAATGCGATTAATTAAAATCTATTGCAGTCTTAAAATTAGAACATGAAACAATATAGTATTTAATTATATAATTAAAAATACATTTAAACTATTAAACTGAACTTTTTAAAATTTCTAATCCAGCGAATTAAATTACTAAAATGATATTAAACATTTACAGCAGGCCATGGAATGATTATTGCATTATATATATATGTCGATCCAAATTAATCGTCTTGTACAGTAGTTGTACGCCATCGCATGTGTAATATAATATACGAATAAACAGAACATATTTTGTTTTGTATTATTTTGTTTTTATGCGAACAACATATACAGCTGGATACAAACTAATCATGTCGAAGCCGTTATTCTATGTATATTGCTATTGGTAAAACAATGACAGATTTTGGAAAAATCGTTACGATATTATAGCCTTTGCGCGTTTTAACATCTAGTTGTGTACTTATATATACACATTATATATTTTTTCTGTGCATCATACATTTTCTAATCCTATTCGTGTAAAAATATAGACATAATATATCATGTAGATAGGCTCATGATTTATGTAATGACCAAATTTTTGAAACGAATTTTATTTTATGGCACTTCCGCGGCTGCAGTTATTCTCATGAAATTCCGCACATATTGCAGCTCAACATGCGCGTGTACAATTTGCATAATAATTATACACTTTATTCATAATATACAAAGTATCTAGATATCGATATATTATTTACTAAGATAGAACACGCTCGTTCAAAACAAAAACATGGTATTTAAATCACAAACTTCGATTTTGGACAAACGATTTCTTTGAACTCAAGCGATTTAAAAAAAAAAAAATAATAAAATAGCGTTTTTCTGCGCTGGTAACACAATATTATACGACGATAAAATATTATATATTATAATATTAAATGCTATAAGTTATTATCATTCTCCTTCTGCACGCGTGCCAGTTTTATGTAGGTATACCTTGTTACTTAAGTGTTGTAGTATTTTTTTTTATTGAAATTTTTTAAAATTCGGTACACGACTCGTCATGATGGAATGTAAGGTTCTCGCAAAAACGCAAATTAAATAAAATATTAATTAAATAATAATCACTCTCATTATGTTCTGTTATATATCAGTATTTACCTATTTATGTTTCCACTCGTTTGTCAGACTTGTCACCTAGAATAAATTGTTTTATTTTTCATGAAATGTATACATTTTAAGAATCTATTTTTAAGTTTAGAGCCATGCATTTTCGCACTCGGTTTTCATAGACTTATAAATTGTCAATGTTAATTTATACTTTATAGCTGATATTGTATCGTTTTATTTGAATTATTCGTATGGCCATAATATATTATATTAATTTTATCAAACCTTTTAAATTTACTATTTTAAATGTCCAAACAAGGAAAAAAATACAAATTTTTATTTTTAGCTTAAATACTTACTCAAAAAAATAATTTATAAATTAGATTTAAAAAAATATAGTTAATAAAAAATTATTTGTTATAATAAAAACGACGATTTAACTCTCTATAGCTGTGTAGAGACATTGTTCTAAAATATTATATAATATTTTGTATACGACGAATATTAGTACACCAATCAGTGGCATATTGAGAAATTTGTAATGGGGGAGGGGGTTGAGATAATTTTCCAGCCTCTGCACTATTCCAATTATCACGTCTTAAATACGGATTTCAATTTGAAAAATTCAAACAAAAAATATATATATATATATTATAACTGTGTCATGATTTTATCATTATTTCGATTTTTTGATGCAATTTATTATTGTAAATATCACATCGATATATTTAAATATATGTTCATATATCTAATAATGTAATTTTTTATAAATAATAATAATAATATGTTATATACCTATAGATATCACGACAAGGATATTAGGTATGTATACTAAATATAGATTTGGTTAAGATATTAACTGCGGTAACCATATTAATATGTATCGTTTGAGAAAATTTTCTTTCTTTTATTTATTATGTAAAAATACAAAATTTAACATTGTTATGTGGTTAATTGAAAGCGTTCAAACCAGGTCGCGGACCCTTTCCCCAATAAATTCACCACTGCAAATATCAACGTTAAAAATATCTTCGAACATAACGAAGTGAATTTCTGTTTCACTCGTACAATGCAAACATTTTAAATCGTTTTGGTACACTGCAATACAGCATATCACATTTGAATGTGTATAGATCCAGAAAGGCTCGATCGCAGGGAACTGTTTTGAAATAAATATTATGTTATGAATAACATTGTTACGAACTAATGAAAAATTGATGATTTAACATTTTCATATTATGAAAGACGAAATGCATATGCGTATATTTAATGAAATTTAACATTTTGCCGAGACATCATCATGAACATGAGATATATCATGAACTAAGTTCATTATCTTAGTTCACGGTTAAACAAACCACTAGTGCCTGCACAACAACTTCACGAAAAATTGTTTTTTTTTTTTTTAAAAATGTTAAAAAAATAAACACGTACCTATATGATATTATTATGATACCGATAAAATAAAAAAACAAAAATGGTCCGTCGAGACATCTAAAAAAAATTTTCTTTCAGACGATGGCAGTATCTGCAAATAACCCCGAAATAATTTTTTTTTTGGTTTCGTGCGTGTTTAGCTCGATGCGCGCTCATGACAAAATAAAACTATTTTCAAATATTTTAATATTACAGCACCCACCACCATTTGGTGTAATATTAATAATAATAATACGATTATATAATGCGCGCGCTGTAGCGTCTGGTCATCCCCGTCGTACCCCAACGGCGGCGGCAAACAGGAGATTTGGGTGCGAGCCGGGTCAAGGTTACGCGCGCCGCCACGGCCACCGCCCCTTGACGCTGTCGGTCCGGTGTGCCGTCGTCGCGTCGTCCCGACACGCGTCAAGACGAAATACCGTCGCGTAGGGTTCGGGTTTCCCGCCGCGCATTATCGCCCGTCTCGCAGTCATCAGGCGTGGCGGCGGCGGCGGCGGCGGCGACGAGCAGAGGACGATCGCGACGACGCACGTGTGTCCGGACCGACGGCGTTCTCGTGGAGGAGACGGACGACGGTTTTTACCACACCGTTGCCCGAAAAACCCGTTTGGCTCCCCGACGACTTGTTCCGCACGGCCGACGGCGCCGTCCAATTGTGCACGTTAATTAATAACAATATTACGATCCATAATATTGTACTATAATCATGTTAATTGTTATTGGTTGTCGCCAAAATTTTCGCCCGACGGCTGTCGTCCGGGTTTGCGGGGGGCACATTCCCGGGCGGTTCCGCGAAAAATTCACACCCCCCCCCTCCATCCCTTAACTACATTCCCGTCGCCGGCCGTGGTGCGTCGGTTCGCGGGCGCCACGGACGTGCGACGGTTGTACAGTTGAACAGTCGTTTTTGCATTTTTTTTTTTTTGTGACGAATTAATTATATTTCGCCGGACAACGCTGCAAAAGCTGTACAAAATATTATTTATTTATTAAGAGTAAACGGGCTTTAGGTCTTTGCAAACAAATAAGACTGTACCTACTAGTGTTGTTCATACAATTATTTATTTATTTATCTTACGGAATGAAATTTGCATTTTCAGTATAATATATTATTATAATATTGACAATCGTACAAGCTGTAGGAGTTCAGGCCTAACATACAAATATAAATGTACACTATTAAACTAGATAATAATATTATATTATATGCATATAAAATAATACAATTTGTGGTAACCTTACAATTATTAGATTTATTGTCATTGATATTACAAGAAAATAAAAATCGAAACTAGTAGAATTAACAACAGACATGTGTTCGCAGGAGATAATTAAGAAGTAATTATTAAAAATTTTATTTAAGAAAAATGAATCATTATATTTTCATTTATTAGTATTTATAATAGTAGTATTTTAGATTCTGAACGGAGCGATAAATATAATATAATAATATGTTGATTTTACAATGATCTGTGAATGTTTTTTTTTTATGTGCGTGTACCCGATAAGTAGAATAAATAATGTTTCGATTTTTAACTTCAGTATATTTTCTGTTAGAAAAGTGAGTCTAGTTGGTCAAAACTGAATCTTCCAATAGTTTTCAAAAACGTCGGGAATAACAAAAAAAAAAAAAATGCAAGAAAAACGGAATTTTTACGCAAAACCAGTTTTTGTAAAATCGATTTTAATTTTTGTTGTAAACTAGTAACTCAAAAATCAATAACCGGAGGTACTTGACATTTTGATGAAATATTTATTTAATCATTTTCTGTACAAGATTAAATTTTTAAAATATTTTGATTCTTTTTGAGCTAATTAGGCCTAAGAAATTTTTCGCCTTTTCAAATTTTCTTCTTTAAATAACGATAAAAAAAAAATTCATCAGGTCATATTTCTTGAAAATTTAATACAAAATTCCTCATAAGTTGTTAAAATAGCAGATCAAAAATAATAAAAATATATGGGCACAATTTCTTTTTATAAGCATTTAAATTTTAAATTTTGACCGAAATTCATCGTTGAACATTTGCAAAATGTTTTGTAGTTAAAAATTTATAAAATGTTCAGTTTTTATAACTAAGGATTGAAAATTGAAAACAAATTTTTACAAAGTAGGTTTTAGTGTAATCAAAAAATCAAAAAAATATATTAAAAAATAATTTTTTATAGATATTTTAATTTAAAGTTTGGACATCGAAATATCGAACATATTCAAATTATTTTGTGGTTGAAAATTTATAAAATGTTTAATTTTCATACCAAAATTTAGAAAATTTCATTGAAAATTTAGAACAAGGTTTTCGTAAGTATTTAATAGTGTAATCAAAAATCAAAAACATATCCATGAAAGTGACTCATATGACATAATGCACAGCAGAGCGATACCCACGTGTCCACCTTTTTTCATCTTATACACCAACGAATTGAAAGAAAAACCCTTTAAAAAAGCATCGAAAGGTGATGACACAAATGGAAAAAAAATACATATCATTGTAAAATCAATATACTCAAAATCTAAAATTACGTTCGGATAAAGTAAAATAATGCTCTTGGCTCTTGGAGCCTTGTTCACTGTTCACAGCTACGTCGTCTGTCGTATAAGGTCCTAAAACGAAACACGCAAACCAATTTTTTGAAATTGTCTAGTAGATCGTATAGTTAGTGAATGATATCGCATGAGAACCCGATAAGAGACATACAACACGACATAGCTGTGAACCCGTGATCCAATCGCGTAGGTATTGAATACTTAGGTAATATGTGGTATAATATGGTTTATGGCGCACAGCTTGCAATAATTTATACCTACAGCCGTGTAACTGCTATTGCTAACGTAGTATTGTAACGGTTCTCACGGCCAACAATCGACACGATAACAATAATAATATTGTCGTCAGCAGCAGACGAGTGTTGCAATAAACGCATAGTGTCTTCCGAACAAATGGCGTTACGCACTTATTCAAGTACCGAAATAACCTACATTCTTATTATATAATATATATATATATATATATATATTGACATGCACGTGTATACGATTTATAAAATCCATCATTATTTATGCACCCAAAAAGTATAATTTTAAATCGAGTGATCTAAAGATTTTAATACAGCCCCACGTGGGATGTCTTCCATGAATTTCAAAGTGTTACATAAATTGGAAACCTGTTGCTTTTGTCTAAACACCACCGCCATAGTCTAACCACCGAAAATTTTCATATCTACGAGATTTGATGATCTGTCATCATCCGAGCTTTTATTATTTTTGTTTTAATAAATTGAAATGTAGTAATATTCGAAATTATGAATTTACAAAAAAAAAAAAAAAAAAAATGTAATTCATAGATAAATTATTTTTAGTTTTAGAACTAAAATAGATAGGCAAATATATTTATATAGAATTACTTTACTCTGCAGGATTTACTATTTCGTTTGGGCCAGCAGTTCATTCTGAATGCATCTCCAAATGTAATTTTTATAATTTTCCGAGTGCATCCCAACATAAAAATTATAAATATTTTGCATGGCTCATGTGTTTCTAAATTCAATTAGTTTCATTAACCTGTAAGATGGGCCATTAGAAGATAAATTGAATTGATTTCCCAAAATGTATAACTTTTATATTTTCATTTTATTGAACTTTGAATATCTATTTATTATTATAATAATTAGGTATTGTTTTGTTTTTTCATTATTTTAAATTTAAATATTTTCCACTGATATACGATATACTTATTACTTATAGCCTCGTTATAGGATACTGATAGCATAATAATAATTATGGGGATCTCTCGAATCCCAAGTGCGGTGATGACCAGTGGCGTGTCGAACTTGACATTTTTCAGAAGCTAGTCTAATATAATATTTCAGGAAACTCAGAGGCGGCCGCCCTCGGTTACCTCCTTTGCAACGCGATTGGTTATGTCACCTGTATTATTTAAATTCATGGACGCAATTGGACTGTAATAAAAATATCAGTAATATATAAAGCTAAGCAAGTTAACTAATTTTTTTAACTCGTTAAGTTAAGTTAATATAGAAAAAAATAAATTAAGTTTAAAGTCAAAAGTTACTTTTCTTTTTTATTTAACTCGTTAAAAGTTAAAGATTAATTTGATAAAAAAGTAACTTAACTTACTTAAAAATAAGTTACTTTTTTTCATGTAAAATGAATTATCATACCTTTTTATTAAAGCTTAACAAATAACATAAAATAATGGAGGTCTTAATATTTTTTAAAAATGTATATAATTGTATTAATTACAGTAGGTACTTACATAATTCAATCAATTATAAAATTCAATAAAACCCCTATGATTGCCCTTAAGTCCTCGTATAACGCTTCTGTTTAATAATAATATTATATAAACATATATTTTCTGTGAATTAGCAATTAAAATACAATAATTTATTACTTAAAACAACTTAATAATATAAAGTATACAATATATATTTTGCATTATATATATATTAAACATTTTCGTTATTTACTCATAACTAAGTACTTATTACGTTATTTTAATACCTATTGAAACCTCAAATACAGAAATAATGCGAAACATTTGCGACAGTTTACAATTTAGAATACAGAATAAAATAACATAAATAGTATTTTATTTTTCAGATAATTATTATTATTTTTTATATAAAAGTAATTTATAAAAATTAAAATATAATTTTAAATCTGTAAAATTTATTTTAGGAAAAATAAATAAATTAACTCGGTAAGTTAGAAGTTCTTTTAAAAAAAACAAACTCGTTAAGTTAGAAGCTACTTATGAAAATAAAAGTAACTCGCTAAATAACTTGGTTAAAAGTAAAGTAACTTAACTCAAAAATTTAACTTTAACATTTTAACTCGTTAATACTCAGTCTTGGCAATAATTGTACTTGTAGGGCTTTTGAAAAAGTACAATTTTGAATCGGACACTACATTTAAAGCTACGACACGTATATGTTCATTTTTAAGTAGTGAATTGTAGGTTAATATTATGGTTATTTGTTAGTATAGCCTATATAGAAAAATGAGACTTTTTTTCAGCCTCTTCTGCACTTTATCGAAACAATAAACAAAAATACATCCTACTGCCACTGACTAATGCAGAGTGTTATCTAAAGTAATACGTCTCAGCGAAAAATAATAACGCAGGCATATATCATACCATATATTCATGCATCGTGGTTTGAAAATAAAATCAAGTCGGGGAAGTGTAGAATTTATAAAGCGTCATGTAGTTTATATCGTATCAGAACAACAACAATAATAATAATAGTATGTCTCCCCGTGCACAGCTCAACGGAATTCGGAAAATGATATCAGGCGCGTGTAACGTGACGCGCGGTAACACGCGTACAACGCATTTACCAGTCCGGTAGGTCGTTTATATTGCGGGTCGTCTGTGTAGACATTATATATTATATCAATATGTATTATAACAGATTGCAGGCACCTACGACGCGTGCATCTCTCGACAACGTAACCAGAGTTGTCTCCCTGCTATTTACTATGTGCAATATAATATAATATTTGATACAAAAATATATTAATTATATGCACGTGGCGTGCCCCGACGCATATAATACTTGTACGTGATGTTTGTCGCCCGAGTGCACACTCAAAACAGTCAAAAAAGTTGCAGACATATTCGATATTACTGCGGTAATCTGCCACGACAAACTAGCTCGGTTACACGAATCGTATTTATATATGACAACCTACGACCTCGTACCTATACCGGGTGATTCTTTTAACAATTAAATACTCAAAAATTCAATAAGTATTGACGTCCTTTAAATTTTTACTTGTTTTAATGACAACGTACATTTTTGATTTCCTATTCTAAAATAGATAATTTTTTCAAGAGTTTTGAATTGTAAAAATCGATTTGAATGAAAAGTTGACTATACTTATAATTAGAATGTGGATTTATATGTTTTAAAAAACAAATCAAAATGCAATTTAATGTTCTTATAAAAAAAAATGCTTAAAAAATGCCACAAAAATGATTTTAAACATTGATAAAAAAACTTTTTTTCTATATAAATTATAATATTTTATTATTTCACCCGTGAATTACTAAAAAAAACAGTGCAAATAGTGCAATACCAATTACGATTTCGATGAATATTTTATATTTCGATAAAGTTTTCTTTTTATTATAGCTAACCTAACCTAACCTAACCTAACCTAGCATCGTATTTATCTGGTACAATCGGTAAAACCATAATACATTTCAAAAGTAGAAATAGGATTTTTTTTCTTTTAGAAGGAAATCAAAATAAATGTTATAGGTACAATTTTATAATAACAACATAAGTATGTGACAATAAGAAAAAATGCCTTGAAACCTAAAAATGCACTTAAAGTATCAAAAAATGCAAAATAAAAGTTTCATTTTTTAATTCTTTGATATATTATGTAACGAATTTTGTGCTTGGAAAGCATTGTTGTAGGACATTCAGAAAAAAATGTAATCTGCATTGCGATTCGCACCCTAATTATAGCTTAAACTTATAAGTTTTTAAAAAGTAGATTAGCAGAGTGAAAGGGTAACAAGTCAAATGTTCGTCTATACTATTTTGCTCATATAAATTGTAATAACTATATAAATCGAAATTCGATTTGTATGTATAAAAATTCTTAGAAAAAAATTTTGACTCAGAATATGATATTAAATATGTATGTTGTCATTTTAAAAAGTAAAACCTCAAAAATCCAGAACGATAAAAATTGTAAAAATATAGTTTTGCATAACGCTGTACTTTAAATTTTATATAAAAAATATTCTCAAAAACGTTATTACACCTACTTTTTGATATTACGAATTAATATGTATTAACACTGTTCTATTGTTACAGTGAAAATGGCACGTCGAGACGGTTGCTCCACGACGATTGTATTGATTTATACGATTATTATGTTATCTGTCGTCAATTTTGACCGAAAGTGCAACTGATTATTTAAACGTGTTTCGGTAACAGGTGGCCTACGTATATTATATAGAATTCAATTTTAATAATTATGATAATTACACAATTACATGCGTATTAAAATATACGTGTGTATATTATGTCATAATTCGTATTATCACTTTTATACATTGCAGTGTGCATAGGTTAAACATCTATATACTCTATACACACTGTAAAGTACGTTTATATTAAATTATTATTATCTTCAATCGTAGCTTTGAGCTCAGATAATCGATGACTCAAGATCATTGTTATGCGTTATACATTTTTTCTTACGGTTTAATATTATTATTATGGTGTATAAGAGCTACCTACTTAAAAATTACAATATACACATTGAAATGGCTGTGACGAAAACATATTTATCTCGTATTCGAGAAAGTAAAACGTGTAAAATAGTTACATTCTAAGAACGTATTCTTTCCTAAAAAAATTAGTACATTTTTTTTATCTAAATGAATCAAATTTTATTTGTAATAAAAATAATTATTTTAAAATTAAAATTATATATTGTATGATACACATAATATATAAAGGACTCACATGTTAATATGTATTGTGCACATTCTTAAATTCGTTTTATTCTATTATAGATAAATCTTTAATATAATTAAAATATATTTCACATATTATACAATAAACTAGTAACTAATAAATATGTTTTAAATAGAGAAAGAAAGGTACATAAACATAGTATGGGAACAAACTAAAAATATAACTTTCACTCTAGAAAATAAATGTTATTAATTCATTATTGCAGTGCATTTTGTTAATTATTTTTAGTGATATAGTTAATAATGCTAGAATAACTAACTACAATTTAAAATGGGTATACAAAATATACCAAAAAATCTAAAAAAAGATGATTTTTTAGGTTTAACTCAAAATAATGGGTTTAGCTAATTATATGTAAAGCAACGACTTTAGATAAGATAGATATTTTTTCAATTAAAAATTTCTCGTTAATACTGATCTGAGAATAATCGTTAGATATAGAAGTCAATTTTGGAATATTGTCCAGGTCAGTTATAAAATGACGTCATTAGACTTATGACACGTGCCAATGTCAAACTATGTAGACAATCAAGGTGACTTTAGTCTTTAAGAACTAACTACCAAAACCAAAATTTGCAATTAATTAACTTAGTATTTTTTCATTTTTAATATTTCTACTCAATACACATATATTATTATAAATTTTTCATTATTTCTTAATGCTTATATAATTTTCTTATATGGCCAAAAACAATATTAAGGTTCTTTTTAAACTGTTTGTGAAATGTTTATCATTTCATTAGGAAGGCTAATATGTTTTAAAAGTTCTAAAATTGTTATTTGTTTTTTCCATTGGAATTTTTGGACAGAGGTTAAGTAAACTACAAAAAAAGCAATAATTAAAATTAAAGCGGGTTTGATTTGAAAAAAACTGTTGATCCAAATATGAAATATTTGTACTAAAAAGTTATGTGCGAAATATTAACTGTACAATATTGAATTACATTGGCAAGATGTAACTTTTTTATTTTGCATGCCTATTCTAAGATTGAAAATCGAAATAGATATCTCATAATATTTAGTAGCAATTAACGTAGACCTGTTTGTATAAAAATTATACGTGTATTTTATATTCTTTTTTTCAGACACAGATTTACCGAATGAATGTCAATTCGCGGATTGCAGTTTTCTTCACTCAAATACTTGTCGAGAACACCGTCTGATTACTGCTTGTTGTTGTAATCAATTCCTCGCGCATAAGAAGTAAACTTTACAAATTTACATCTATACATTATTAACAGTTATATATTTCGTCGAACCTAAAACAATCAACAAACAAATCAATCTTTCATGAGTAAAATTTTTAAATGTTTGAAAAATTGTATAATTTAAAAACTACATTAATGTTAAGAATCAGCATGGTCTTTAAACCTATTTTATATTTTTAATATAAATAGTAGTATATTTTTATATATCTTATAGTTTATAATTGATATAAGTATTATCATAACTATTACTATATTTATAAATTATAATGTTTAAATGCGTTTATTTTTTATAGAGGTACTTCATTGTATTTTTATTTTAAACCATAGCTGAATCGATGTTTTTACCGATCATTATAATGTTTAAATTTTAAAATGTTATTATTTTGTTGAGTGGTACTCAGATTTAGGTCATACATACAGACATTTTTTTCACGAAAAAATTCAGACTTTCCCATTTTTAACCCCATGACACTAGTAATTTTGAAACATTCACCAGCTCACTAACAAAAATAATCCTAATGTTTTACTTATAACTTAATATAGTAAAATGTGTAAAAAGTAAAAATGATGTCCCTATTTTTCTTCACATTATACTCATTCACCCACCCACTTTCATGGCATTTGTCATAGGAAAAACCAATTTTCGGCGCTCTTGGCACCAATTATCGACTATTGGGGTTTAGCGATACATTATACTATTGTAAATGATGTTTTTATTCAATAATTTCCTTTTTTCCCGAATATTTGTAAGGTATACCGTATATTATACACATACTTTTTATAAAACTGATTTATACACATTAATGTCTTAAATATTTTAAAACATTTTTGGCCTCAACGAGCTTTTGCAGACGTCCTTGATAATAAATTATATTAATATATTATCACTCAAAAAATTTTACACAAGACATATTATAATATTTTGGTGGTATTTAACACAGTTTAAGTGTGTATCGTTAGTGTTATAAACTGTGTAATATGCATTATTGATACTAATAAACTAGAATTTTAAACTATGTGTTATAAAATTAAAAACCCATCTTAAAGAAGAAGAAATAATTAGTTAATTATTAAAAAAAAAAGATAATAGTTAATTATATTTTGATTAAAAGTAAAATTTCATTTTATGATTTGTTAATTTTTATTTTATATCGGGGGACAATTGTATAGTAGAAACTATTTACAATATTCTAAATTACATTTTTAGTTACAATTTAATAATATTAAATACTTTATTCTTATTATGCATGCTATATCAGATACGTAATTTAGTTAACAACAGTACTACTATATTAAAGTACATATTTTAGCACATTTATTAATTATTATTTCAGATAATGAATAGTATAACGCATTTTAATTATTATTTCAGATATTAAATTTATATTACAGCATATAAAATAGGTAATATACCCATATTATGTTTGATAAATAAATTGTTTGAATATAAGTTTTATTTGAAATCAAATTAAAAAAATACTTATCACTCCCTCACTAAAGCTGACTTGAAATATGTATACATTGTTGTATAATATGTATTACATAAAAAACTGTACTTTAGCAACTGATAATCACTAAAAAAAATGTCCGTTTAATTTTTTTCTTTGTTATTTATTATTATTTAGAATTTTTATTTTTAAAATTGTATTTTTGAGTTGAAAAAAAAATAAACAGTGAATATTATATATTATGTATAATTCAAATTTACTTTATTAATATTATCTAGCTGTACACACCTATTGGAGTTAGTACCCAACCAACCGGAATTTTTTTTAATATTATCATAAATCATTATAGGTTTTATGTTAATTAATAACTTAAAGCAAAAAAAAAAAAAAATGTATTTGTAAATCATTATTTATTTGTGTAAAATATGTTCAAGAAATTAATTTAGTTTCTAATATTTCTATTAGAGTTATCATTTATCAATAATGATATATTTAATTATTGCTTATAATTTACTTCATTATACATTGTAAGATATTTTTAATTTTCCTAGTTTCTTTTTGCACAGAAATATTGCAAATAGAAAATTATTTTCATTTGCTCTCATTAGTTTATTATTTTATAAGATATTTAACTATACATTGGTGTAATTATATCTGTAGCTTAACATCCTAGTATACCTAGGACCAAGTATTTCTATATTACCTAATTTTGTCACTCGTATAAAAGCTGCAATAATATAAAATTGCAAGTGTTTTAAACAATTAATTTTTTCTTTTTTTTCTTTTTATTGAATTGAAAAAAAATCATCATCAACAAAAGTTATTGGTTTTTTGATTTGATGCATAGTGCTTAACATGCGGTTGGCTGTATATATATATATATAATTAACAATCGTTATATATATTAAACGCTAATTAATAATAAAGTTAATTAATTATATACAATATATACAGTAATATTATCATACAACTATGTTTGCTAAATTTTATTATAAATTAAGTAGATTTTTCATAACCTGTCGTGGCTTGCGTATATAATTATTATAATCTGAATCGTGCGTAGAGCTATTCGCTCACCAGGTAAAGTTTTTTATAAAAGTAATAATTTAGGGACGAATGAATTTATGATAATATATAATTGTTAAATACATAATTAATAATGTAACATAGAATAAAAATGTTTTATATTAATGTACGTGAATAATTCTAACGCTGTTACTCGCGCGTAAGGTTAATTAGCTAAATAATTAAGCTCACACGACACGACACTTTTTTTTCGGAATTTAATATTTTCCTTATTGGAACAACAAAGTAGCCATTTATCGATAAATCTATTTTTTATTGGTTCCTTATTAAGTTATTATGAATTAGAGGAAAATACAACAACGAGCAAGCCAATGGTACTTATCTTAAAATTATGCGAGGAAATTCTCACATGCGAGCAACGACGGGTGAAGAAGGATATCATATTTGTGATGTTTTCGGTGTTTGGACCTAATGCTTCGTCAATGTTGGTTTGAACGTTGTATTTTTTGAGGTCGTTAATGTATTGAATCACGTTGTTAGTATATGTTAGACTATTAGTATATAACCCCACAGGTTGTGCACTGAGGAGGTTCCTTTTTGGCCATAAGGAACTTGTGAGTTAACCTTGTATGGCCCAATCTGGAGACGGTTAATTTTTTTAAAATTTTATAGCTGTTATACTTTAATACTATTATGATTTCTAAATCTACAGACTATAGTTACATTTTAAGGAAGTAAAAAATAATGCTATTATTTATATCAATATTTGTTGCATCCTATTTATATTTGGAGATGTTTCAAAGTATTTACGTAATCTCATTATACCTACACAATAATCAATTAAAACATTCAATTTTTAGAATCATTAGTGATACACTTATACATAATATTCGACATTCGTGTTATGGTTTATTTTGAATTTTTTTGTTTGAAGTGAAAGCAAACATTTTTGGTTTTTAAATATCATAAATAGTAATAATATACTATTAAGATATTAAACAGGCGTATTAAATATTTAGTATATATTTGTGTAGAATTATATAGCTATAATATAACGTATATTTGTGAATAAAAGCCAAAACGTATCTAAAATCAATTACGTTGGTAAATCCAATTAAGTTAAAAATATTTCATGCCTGTATTGATAATAATGATTATTAATAACAAATAACAAAAATTCAATTTAGTTTTCTAAATTTCTAACACGAAATTAAGTTCAAGAACCTTTTATTCTCTTAACATATTTTTTAGCTTATATAATTATAATTTTATCATATGTAACTTATGAATCATTCGCCCTTTTATAGGTTGAATATAATTCATAAAATAATTTTCCATAAATATTATAATTTATACCTAAGTGGATAAGTCTTTACGAAGTAATATAAAACGAGTAGATGCCTACAACACACTCGGCACAAAATAATAAACATCATTAATGATCTCAGATTTGTGAGTTGTGAATTAGTCTGAAAAAGATGTCCTCGGACAACTGAAAAATATTAAATTTTATTTATAAAAAAATGACCGTTATATATAGTTATTGTCAGATTAAAATATCAATGTTTCACTGTTCTGATAGCCAGAGTTGGCAATTCCAAAAATGTATTTTAGCAAATTATATAATATAGGTATGCAAGTATATAACATATTATTATGATCGTTAATTCTTATTAATTCGAATAAAAGGATCTAGGTAACAAAATAATAATATTAATAAATAATTATAATTAATTGATAGAAGACATGCAATACAGTAATACCTATAATATGTATAGATACGTAATACCGTATGCATTCTTCATTAATTCGCGAAAGAAAATGTTAGTATTGTCTAGACGCATACGTAATTGCATTTAATGATATTCATAAATCACTGTACAAAACAAATAAAGCGATAGTAGGTATCTACGTGTTTAATTCCTTGAAATAATTAAATTAATATAATATTTATCATATTCTGATAGTCTATAAATAAAGATAAAGTTTAAATTAAATGAATATTGCATTTCCATAAATGTAAGAAAAAAAAATTTTTAAATTTTTACTATTTAATAACTGCTGCAGTCTTCGTTATTTTAAGGTATTATTAAATATTAATTATAAAAAATTATTAACATCACAACCTAATGCACATATATACATATAGTTACATATTAATTATGTATGCGATCTTTTATTATTTATACAAGTACAACAATAATATAAATAAAATAATAATGAAATAAGTAATGTGATTTAAGGTATGTTAATGTAGTTAGACGTTAGTCTTAAGATAAAATATTTTTTTGAATCCACCCCTATTTTAAAGCAATAGGTGAAGCAGAATTCATTTATATATATATATATATATATTATTTACTTTTATCCACACATTAAATTTATACCCAATGACTGTATAATATATAATACTATATATGTATAAACAATAAATGTATTATTATTAATTATGATTCAATTTAATTAATTTAAAACAATAATAATCACTAATCCCTAATATAATATAATAAATTATTTTTCCTGAAACACGCTTCCAACAGTATCATTTTATGTGAATATATAATTATATAGTTTCAGATTGAAATATAATGCCACACGCAAATAAAATAAAAGTGCATAATATTAATATATGCATATATATTTATTTTTATCTTAAACCATGAAAAAATATATGTTTAATATAGATAAAATTATATATTATATGCTATTTAAACATATAATATATAATTACGTTATATATTTAAACATGTAAATTATATTTATCTGTATTAGGAGCTTAAAATATTATGCGATACGAAATGCTGATAAAAAAAAAAATTTGATATTACAAACTACAGTAGAATTTACTACGACATGATGTGATAATAATGAATATTATATACTACTGAATAAAGGTATAATATTATACTGATATGAATGTATTTTAAAAACTATTGCATTGGCTACAAATAGAAACAGACCCCAATGTGAATATGGGATTCATTACCCGATTTGTGTATCGTAAAAAGTATGTTTAATCGCTTTTATACAAATATATGATACGTATAATGCTACTGCTTGTCGGTAATATTTTATACACGAAACACGCCGTTTTTATTATCTGCATGCAGTAATATAATAACAAAAGTTAGCCATATGCGAGTTTTTATGCCAAAGTTTAAATATGCAAACAAAATCTATGTTTAGCTTATTGCGAACACGTGTTATTTAGTAATTGTATATACATTTTATTTTTAACCAATATTACGTTTCTTATTTGATTAAAACGTCGTCGTCAAAAATGAGATTTATAAATAAAGTGGCGGTATTTTCAAGTAGTTTGAGACTAATATCATTTATTTTAAAGAGAATATTATAACGGAACAGAAACACTATTAGACCATTTGGACCTATAGGTTTGCTTATATATATTATTAATATTACCATGCATCATTGATAAACTATAAACCTATATGCATAATTAACTTGACGATAGTGATATGCATAATAATATTACCTGTATTTGTATGAACAAGTCAATAGCTAATATTATAATTCATATAATGTATGGTCGTAATTGAGGGAGCGACGAGGGAGAAACACCCCCTCCCCCTAGAGCCTTTGATATATGATAAAATAGTATTTTCAACTATCAGCGTACTTGGAAATATAGTGAAAAATTAGTATTTTGTGTGTAAAAAAATCTCTATTCCCCCAGGATAAATTTCGAATTGTGCACCCCCGGTAGGTACCTTACTTAATTTTAATAACCTATAATAATATTGTATAGGCTGTAGTATTGAAAGGTAGGTATTATTATTACCTATACTTTGTATAACAATATACCCAAACCTACACATAATATTATATCACATTACAAAGTTAGTACTTACATTTGCTATGTTGCTTTTTGTTGCTGAATTAATTTTACCTTAGTATTTACTGAATTTACACGATTTGATGAAACTTTTTAACTTTTATGTTGTATCACGTATACACTGACGAAAAAACCAAACAACTGATAGGAAATGATAAAATATTTTTCAGACTCAAAACCACAAACGCATAAGTATACGTTACATATATTATGTTTATAAATGTAACGTAAAATATTAAAAAAAAAAAAAACCCCGTCGGCTACGTTTGAAAATTAATTTTGTTTGAAACACGCGAATGTACGAATATCATATAATAGCAAACTTATTGAAAAAGCGTGAATTGACCGCAAAAAAAAAAAAAAAAATAATAAGGAAATTCTAAAGACTGGATTAAGGAAAATTAACCGCGGTCGTGGTCAACCTCATTGCAGAATTCTACACGTCAGTGTAGGTGTATCTTAATAGTGTGATGTATGAATACTAAGGTAGATACTACTATCACCGTATTCTGTGTGGGTGTACCGTATGGTTTGTGTTCACAATTATTCAGATCTTTGTTATTTACCAAAATACGAAATATACGTACTTAATATTATTGGTAAAAGATAAATCGATTTCACTAGTTATTAATTAACCAATCTAACCGCACAGTGAAGTTTATGAATATTAAGACGTCTTCCAGCTCATCGTGAAACGTAGAATGTGATAGCAACGGCGAAAACACGTTCTGAGTAGCATTGAACTCATCTACACCAACTTGTAATATATATATATATATATATATATTATATAGGTACCAACGCGATAAAGGATAAGAAATAAAAATAAAATTTCGTTTAATCTCGTGATTCAACAAATTGCAGGTTTAAAATATTTATCAAAAAATTTCGGTTCATATTTCACAGTGAGCCTTCATCAATTATTTGGCATATATTCTATGGTAACCGGTTGAACACATGGTGTACCGGAGTACAGTGACAGTGTCAATTAATAGTACCTATAACAATATACTACAGAATTATAATGGGGATCAAGTTACAACAATCACCATGCCGTGTTCCGCATATTTCATACGTATCCATAGGTAACAAAATATCGGTAACACGAAACCTATACAAGTTGAATACATTATTTAACTCTACACGACACAGTGGAGTGAGAACCATACGCGTAGTTATTCAGATTTTTACTTAGTGGAGTTGCACAAATTTATGCCAAAGAAAATCGCGTGGGACTTATTTTAATCGTATGCACACTCCATTTTTCCCTTAGTCTTACCTCCAACAATTTTTTTTGAAATTTTACTAGATTTTCATATCATATTTTATTGATTATCACCCAAGCTTTTCCAGATGAAAGGCAGTTTTGTTAAGGATATTTTTCAAATGTATTCAGAATACGTGTTTAAATACTTTCTTTCAAAAGTTTTTGAATACAAATAAAAATACTCTACAAATACTTTTTTTTAGTTCAATACATTTTAATACCAATAAATTATAATTGAAATAAAGATATTGAAAATATTTGTACGTTTAACATAAATAGTAAATAAACATAAACTTATTTAGAAATATTTAAATTAAATAATTAATACTTAACATCTACATACCTACATACTTTAATAGTTTTAAAAATTTTAGACTCGGTGCTAACCCGGATAAGTTTTTATTATTTGCTTATTTGATGATATCCTATAATGAATTCTTAACACCATTACAAAATATTTTTTTAAAAACAAAATTTAAAATAATAAACTACGGAAATATTGATTGTTGGAATACAACAGTAAAACGAAAAAAAAGTATTTGAATACTAAACAAGACTGATGAAAAGTATAGAAATTGTTACTCATCTGCGATAAATCAATAAACTATTAATTTTTTTAAATAAATAAAAGTACAAAATTAATACAATTTTAAGTATATTTATTTTTATTTTTTAAAAGAAAACCTAAAATCTCTTTTTGAAAATTAATTTAAAATACATAATGCTATTGAAATATTATTAGAGATTTTCCCCAGTTCTCTCAATATGTATTAAAGTTTAATTCTATCTTGAAGCATAGCAGTTTTAAGTCATGTTTAATTTTTTGTATCGCAGAGAACGAGCATGTAATAAAAAAAAAAATAAACGCCAACGGGTGATACGACGAAATAAAATAGTATTAATATAGTATTATATAATCAATTTTAATGACAAATATAAATAGTTAAAAGTTGATAACCACAGTATGATATTTAGTTTACAGAATTTAGCAGAATTTTAGTGACAAGTTGACAAAAAAATGTCATAAATTATATTTAAATAATTATTAATTATTATGCAATGAAAAATTATATTCTAAAAAAATTAAGTGATCTTAACCCCCCCCCCCCCTAAGATTTCTTCTCCCCCCCCGGCAAAGAAGCTTTGGTGGAGGAGGGCTAAGCTTTCAATCCAAATTGCACTTATGATGGACTAAGAACCCGGCTTAATAATACCATGCTGGGTGTATTTTTGTTTTATCATAAATCATAATCACAAACGACGCGCATTATTTTTGTACAGATAAATATAACGTAAAACAAAATTATCCCATTTACAAATAACTGCTCAAGCCTATTTGGTCCCGTGGGATTCAACAGGGATACATAATATTGAAAAATCAAATCTAAATAAAATTCCAACTTTCTAGACAAAGCCTTATGAAGAATATTTAATCTATTTGTGTCTAATGTTTTTGCTTCATCATGTATGGTTTTAAGTTTGTGATTAGTAGGTACAGTATACTTATTAGTCACAAACTTAAAACCATACACGATGAAGCAAAAACATTTTACAATTAAAGATTTCACAACAAATTAGCTTCTCATTTGAATTTCTTAACCCAAAATGTTTGTATTATGTACAATATATTCTAAAATTGATTTAGAATAGAAAACGTTTTTGTTATTTAAATGTAAGATGGAAGTGTTCGCGTTTCAAAAATATGTTTGAAGACAGAAAAACCGAGAACACATTATTTTTTTTACATTTGTTGACAATTATTTCATTCCGTCAGTGTTAAAAGAGCTTTGAATTAAGGCTTGAAAAAATGCAAAATTATAATAACGTTAGATGACAAAAAAGATTGAAACTTGTAAATGTAATTAAAATAAAAAACGATAAACAAAAATAATTAAATACCACAAAATAAAACATAACGATTAACGAAATGTATAATATATTATTATCGAATAAAGCATAACGCAAAACGTAATTTCTAGAAATTAATTAAACAAAAAAATAATGCAAAATGAAATAATTTAAAATCCATTCACCTAAAAGTTATAATATTGGTTTCGTAGAAATATTTATTTTACGTGATTTAGATATCAACCTTAGCAATCAATTCAAGAATTTATTGTATTCCGTATCTAGGCCATTCCTCGCAACAAATATGATTTTTAATGGTAAACGATAAAAAAAAACGCAAAAGCTGTATAACGTTTTAATTCTAAATAACAATAAATGCAAAACTTGTGTAACGTTTAAATTCTGAATAACAATAAACGTAAAAACTGTATAACGTTTAGATTGTAAATAACGTAAAACGAAATTTTTATTTTAAATACAAGCCCTATTTTAAACGATAATTGTAATTTTAATTTATAAGTTTTACATTAGTTATCTTTTAACTATTGTTATTACGAAATGAAAAACTGAACATGCTTAAATCTTGAAATATTATTGACCCTGTTACCTACGTGTGTTTTTACTTTTTGTAGTACACTATTGTAAATAAAAAGTATCTTATAACTTATAAGTTTGCACTTATCTAATGTTCTGTAAGGGTTAACTTAATAGAGGATTTTGTTGTCAAATTTGCTATCAATTATATATTTCAATATAAAGATATATTTTTCGTTATTTTTATTTTTGCAGTTTTAATTTCACTTTTTTTTTACCACGTATGGCATTTGAAAAAAATATGTTTAACGTTATATGAACCCCACAGGAAGCAGTAGCGATCCAAAAGTTGTTCAAGGAGAAATATTTTCAAAATATATATGTATATGTGATATCAGTCATATATTATATTTATGAGGAATTTGTGTTTACCTATGTGTAATTCTTTTTTTTTTGCAAATATATCTATATATAGTCTTTTATATAGAATATTATATTAACGTAAAAATATACTGCTCTAAATTGTGGGGGGATGTTAATCGCCCTACGACTCCCTCCCCTCGTATCCGCCGCTGGAAAGAAGTGCATATTGCAGGAAGGAATCTTTTGTCTGCATATTTTGTGATAAGGTGTACTACACAATTTAAGGGATCTATAATGTCGATCACTTGTTACGTTAGGTATGCTTTATAGACATTAGGTTGTATTAAATCCGAATTTGTAATGTTTAATATATAAAAAAAAAAAAAAAAACGGTAAGTAGATAATACACTAATACAATAGGTGAAATCGTACTAATTTCTTATAAAATTTACGGTTGTGAATAAAAAATGAAAATTTGAGAACAATAATATTATAAGTTATTATCAGTTTATTAGGTGTACATTCAGATATAGCAAAAAAACTCAATAAAATATATTTAGATGTTTTTTATTATTTTTTATTATTTAATTAATTGTGTTCATATCCCTTATAAGTAAGTAGGTATTCAATATTTTTACAATGTTACAATATATTACGATGTTAGTAGGTAGGTATCTCAGTATTTATAATGTAGGTAATAGGTATGTTATAAAATGTGTATCGATATTTGAATTTAAATATTTAATTCTATATCTTATAGTGTTTACTGTTTAGGTACTTTCGATTTAGAAAATCCGCAATGATTTAACACTTTAACTAATTCAGTAATCTTATTTAAATTGGGATACAGATAATAATTGGTGTAGTATGTACACTGTGCACATGCCGTACACCAAGTTTTGAACGTTGATACCTATATCATTTTTTGTAAGCAAAGAGTATGAATTGGTTTGTGGAATACAACCTGACCTCCCCCCATTCTAGTAATTGATTAAACACTTTTAAATTTATACAAAACCATACATTCTTGTACGGTTTTGAGATTTTGAAAATTAGTTTTTTTATGAGCATTATTTGAAGTTATAATTTTGATGAAAGCCCCAAAAATTTGATAATTATTTAGCAGTAAAAATTTTTTAAAAATGTTTGTTTTAATAAAATGTAATTATTATACTTTTATTTTAAGAATTGAAAATGCAATACAAAATTAATCATATGTTGTCCTTACTAGTATTTAAAAAAAATGTTTGGCATTAATAGTAATTTTGTAATGAGCGTTTGGAGTTTAATGTTTTTACAATTTTTATAATATTTTGAACTATTATAACGATTTTTGTTATTTTATTATTATTCAAAAATCATTAATTTTAAAAAACTCAAGGATTACATTATTACTTAAATTATATTTTTCTACACACAGTACAAAATTTTCAAAATTTTAGACTAATTTTAAGCTATTTATAGGCATTTAAATTTTCGAATCCGTTTAGTTTTTTCTACGTATAATTGTTGATTAACATTTCTATGTTCAGTTAAAAAGTTTGAAAATTGTATACAAGGTTTTTTATAAGTACAAAACTGGTTTTAAGATGGGGGCATTGGTGAGCAATTGCCCGGAAGCGGCAAACATTGGGTGCAGAACAATGTTCTCAGATAAAATGAACAAACAATTCAATTTTTCTTTGTAAAGAGATCATTACATTTTCAAATCTTAGATATATAAATACAATTTTTTTTATAAATTTCTAATAAAATAATTTGTAGATTTTTTTATTTTTGCCCAATTATTTTTAAAATTTTAACTTCAGGCATTCATAAAAAAAAATTGTGAATTAACGTTTGTATTTTTAAAATAATACACTAATAACAACTTATGAGAAACCTTATATTACATTTTCAAATTTTTAAAAAAAAAGTTTAGTTACCACTGTACTATGGTATTAAAAAAATTTATTGAAAATAGATGTTATGGATTTTGAGCCCGGGGATGCAAAATTTTTAAATACGGCTCTGCATAAGTAGTTGTACTTATAGTGATATAAAAATATCAAAAATATATAGTGTCACAATTTTGTTTTATAAATATTTCAAGCTCAAGATTTTACAAATTAGATATTTAAAATAAAAATAACTATTTTTAAATTAATTTGTTGTAATTAAAAATAATGTAACGTTTGTAGGGATTTAAAACATTTCGCTATTACGTTTATATTATTATTTACTATACAAAAAATTGTTCAAAATATTTAAAATAATATTGAGCTATTTATACGACGGACCTATATTCACGCACCGTTCTATGGATGGCTTTCATTTGGGCGAATAACTCAAAATAACATATCATTTGAAAGAAATTTACAGGGACCCCTAATTTATCTAATATATCGTTTGGGCGAGCTATAAATATATATTTATGAAATTTATATAAACTAATACGTTCTTTTTTCTATTTTTAGAGACTAAGGACTTTCAGTTAACTCTAACTGGTATGGTTAAAATGTATTATATTTTCGTACAAATTATCATAATATTGTATTAGAAATTCTTACTAATTTTTTTTTATTAGCATGGCATCTCATGCCCATTTGTTTAATATAATCGATTATTGTTAATTTTCCGGTTTGATATTCTTCTGATGATTTTAATGTATAGTCTTGTTTTTCTTTAGTTTACGTAATATATTGATTTTTTGTTTGTTGATATAATTCATTTTTAATAAGGTTTCTGTTTGAATTTTTTTTTAAATATTAATTACTTAATAAATGTTAGGATGTGGATGAAAAAATTATGAATTGTAATTATTGTGAAATGATTCAGCCCCATTAGTAGTACGATATTCGTCAGTTGGTTCTTTTTCTCATAGCGAAGGTAGAAATTTGGCATCTTTTATAATATAATTATTTAGAACATAGTCTGAGAAATCAGAAATATCGGTCGGATAAATAGGCATTAACTCTATAGATCCATGTTGAATTTGATTTGATGGTAATAGCGGTAAACCAAAGAAGAAACATTTCAGCTAATTACCAATTTTTGAGTTATTGTTCAAGTAATATGTAAAACAGTATTTTGCTGAATTTTTTTAAACCAATTTTGTACAAGGTGGAAGACACAACAAATAATTTGGCATGTTGGAAAACATTTAAATGCTGATTTATAAGTGGCAATTTCAAAATTCGAATAAAATTTAGTAATATTTAATTTAGTATTTACTAAAGCATTACATAAATGAACAATTTCATACTGTATTTTATACTGTAATTTCATTCGTATTGTTGAGTTGTTTTAGATGTTAAGAAACAAAATGTGACGGGTACATAATACTTTTACTTATACACGTGAAGTGTATATAACTGAACAAAATGTTTTGGGGAGTAAGAAAAAAATCCCATCAACCAAATATATATTCAGAATCGTATAACAATTTAAGATTAGTTGAGCATGTTATTATTATCATATTTTTTTCTTGATTAACAAAACAAAACTGTTCATCAATAGAAGTAACATATTCTTGAATTTCATAAAGCTGTTTATACGCTTCTTCTATGGTATGAGGTAAACTAGAGAAATTACGTTTTCTGATATGATATGTACACTGCTTAATAAATCGGAATACATAATTTCGTCTTCAGGTTTTGGGAGTAAAGTTGAGCGTATAATTTTACCGGAATTTTAGTTTAAATTTATATTTAGTTTTCTTTTTACAGCACTTTTTACTTGATTCAATGCTAAAGTCTTCGGAGTAGAGACAGGATGATTATGAGATGTATTATTAAATTTCATAATATTAGACTTATTTGGTGACACTAATACACTAGATTCACATTTTTTATTTGTGCACCGGAAACGTACTGTATCATCTTTTAAAACATACGATTTACAAAACTTATATTTTTCAATTACTATAACTTCGTTATTTCTTATAGAATCGAATTAAGTGTCAACTTTTGTATCCATTTTATTATAAATTTTTAACTATTGGAAATTTTTTGTCAATTTTATAGGTACTGTCCCGACAATTATGACATAAAGACTAAATAGTAAATATTATAATTATTCTATACTCTTATGTATATCACTATACTCTTTACCCATAGTGCGTTTATGGTTTATCATCAAAATAAATGTCATAATTCAGTATTTGATTAGATTAAATATGGGCAGAACATAAAAACCCACATGTTTTGTCTTCGTCTTAACACAGTCTAACAAATTATTGTTCACTATATATAATATATATATTTGTAAATTGGTTTCGACGTTTTAAAATTGTTATCAGTTATCACCAATCAACCCAAACGATATAATAATAATTTTTAGTTCTAGTAAATATTATAAAAATTTTTGTATACGTAGGTAAGTTACTTTATCGATAATATTTATAAATTTGCCTAAACGATCGGTTAATTTCTCGCCCAAATGATATATTATTTACTCAGGTAAATTTTGGGTTATTCGCCCAAGTGAATGACGCCCCGTTCTACGGTTTAACTTAATATCAACTAGGTAATAATATTAAATTAAATGTTAGAATAATAACACATTTTTTATAATATAATACATTTGATTTTAAATCTACCATACTATCTACTATATATATATATTAATAGACAAAAAAATTACATATTATAACAATATAAATATAATATATATATAAAACAAAGTCGGGTTAGTTATACCATTTTTAAATCAAAAACGGCTGGACCGATTTTGATGATTTTTGATTTGTTGGATTCATCTCCACCTCAAATATAATAATAATTATTAAAATATGTCGGAAACATTTATCCCGAAGTTTTCTGAGTGACTGATTCATAATCAACGGAGAGCCAAAACTATTAAAGCTATCGATTTGAAATTTTGATGGTAGATTAATATTATAATTTCACCGTGGTGCATTAAAAAAGGATTTTCCAAAATTCCCATTTTAAAGAGGTACTCGCTCACACAAGAATTTTGAGACTCACAGTGGATATCGAAAAATATTTTTATTTATTAATAGTTGCCTTTGGTTACAACTTACAGATTATAATAGTAAAAATAAATTATAGAAATTAGTATTTTATTTCATATATAAAATATCATTGGCATTGGTTAATCGGGCAGATGTGCTAAACATATGCATCAAATCGTCGCGTTAACGGACTCGAAATAATAAATTATATCTCAAATTATATCATATGCGAGTTGAATGTACATTGTAATTTTGAAGGACAAAGTAAGATTGTCATTGATTAAAGTTAATACATCTATATATATATATATATAAATTAATATTTGTCTATATGTTCTTTATGCACTCTACACTATTTATCTGATCGTCATGAAACTTGTGGAAGTTGTTGAGTACACTCCCGTGAAGGTTTCTGGCATATATAACATCCTATCCTACGTACATATTGTAAGCTAAAAATTCTGGGAAAACTAAAAGTGTTATTTTTGATGGTATGTATATATATATAATCTCTGTTTATTTATAGGGTTGTCAATAGTTACATATTTTATAACTATTATAATTAATAGGAATATGCCATATACATATTTTTACAAATAAATTTATAGAAATAAAATAAATCTTTGGTATAAGTCACCGTTGCGATATTTCTCATATCCCTAATATTCTGATTTTACTTATACACCTCGTGGGGTCTTCAATCCACCACAAGTGGATTGTCTACCTAATAATACATTGCTCGTATATTTTCAGCGATCCGACGCAATCGGATTGCCTACCTAGATAGCTTAGTTGCATGTAAATCACTAGAGGTTATTCTTAACTTAATATTTGGTTTGGGCAACGCTGGGCAGGACAGCTAGTATAATATAAAATATCCTTTGAAATATAGACTATTTCCAATCAGAATCCATTTTCGTATATAAAGATTTATCATTGAAATAAAATTTAACACTCTTTTAAAATGACTTACTCATCAATCACTTAATAACTAATGTATAGCCGAGCAAATTCCATGGTTTTTTATTTGTTGTTACTTGTTTCAAAAATTAATGAGTTTAGAGACTTAAAATTATTATTGAACATTTATGTATGTACTTTCTACTTTCTAGACATCTTATTGTTTCCAAAATAAATTTATATATATATATTTTTTGTGCTATTTATTAATTAATTTGCTATTAAAATTTAAAACTCTCTTTAAGTTTTTTTTCGATTTATGTTGATAACATTATTGTTATTACATTATAAATCATAAAAATTGAATAAAATAGAAACATAATATGTGATTTTTGCAGCAGTTACAAAATATCAAAAAATACCAGTCAACAAGGAAATTTATAGAATTTCAGAGTATTTTTTTAAAAAGGGACTTATTGTAAAAACCGCAAGAAACCTTATAGACATAGTTTAATATTAGTGGAATCGTTTTTAGATTCAGTGATTTTTTTTTTACTGTTTCGAAATAAAATATAAAATCACAATACAATACTTAACAACATACTATTTTTTTTAAGAATTTGCTTATATAAATGCAATTTACTTGACTTTTGTTTTTTGCACACATATTATTCGCAGTGCCATCATTTTATCAAACAGTTCCCATTATAATTACATGAAACCAGCATCAGTTGCATTATTATAGTTGAGTGTGTGTCAATGTTAAAACACAACGTCGTATGAAAAAACTTACAGTTTAACTAAACAAATAAAATATCTATGCAAAACAAAAATAAAAAAAACATATTCTAGCAAGAATATACATTTCTGATACTGATAAGAAAGAAGAAACATAATTTATGTGGTAAATAATATTGAAAGTACTTTCGCAAATATCTGTAGTTTCAAAAATATATTAATACATACTATTATCATCTAATTATCGAATATAATCAATTACAATAGAAAATAACAATCGTCAGTAATAATAATAAGTGTACACAATTATAATAAGAAGAAATATATTTTAGGAAAATTTATTCAATGTATTAAAATTATTCACTTAAATTAATTACTTAAAATATACGTTTCTTAAATAATAGTTTTTTAATAAACATACATGACATAATTGTTATAGAGTTATGAGAAAAAAAATTAAAAAGACCATTTTTTTTTAATTAGATTTTTGTGAAGAAAAAGCTTAGCTTAACATAGTTAATATGCTTAAGATAATAAAGTTTAGAATAACTAATTATTATTATTTTATTTTTACAAATATTTCTAGTGGAAGCATTAGTTAAAGTTAACGGTTAAAGGCAGATATAGATATTGGTGTTTTATAACAAATTATAATTGCAGAGAGAATGATAAACAATGCAATGGATTATTAGCGAGTAGTTATCTTTCTGAAATTGTTTAAACAAGTTTGGAAAAGTGAATTCATTAAATGTTCAATACCTAAACATTTCATATTAGTTTAGGCACACCGCACGCATTGTGTACAAATATACTTTTATACTTAAATTATTGATTATCTATAATCTATATAATTATTATTATAATTAGTTTTTACTAATAATAACTTTAAAATATCATATTATATATCAAATAAGAATAACATAATTTAATCTTTAAATAAAAAAGTATATTTGATGTGTATCTAATTTGTATTATGTTTTTATAATTGAACAAATATTTTACTAAATTATTTAAAATTGTTTTTTTTCAACACACTGAAAAAGCAATTGTAACGCTTGTCAGCTTCTGTTCTCATATAACATACAACTAATTAATGATTATAGCTTTTTAACAATGTAAAAAAGATGCAAATAATTTTTCTATTTTGTTTAAAATGTTTAAAAGTATTATTTCCTTTTGAAGTTTTTTACGAAATTTATTACGACTTTAAAAAAACATATTTGTTATTAAATGACTAAATACATTTTGTATTAATCACCTCGATTAAAACCCTATTTCTTATTTTCTTAATGATAATACGTATTAATATCCTTTTAACAACATGTTAAAGATATTATCAAGTCTGGGAATTTTGTATATACCTATAAAAATATTTTGTTGTTTATTAATTATTTTTGTTGGGTACGTTGTTATATTATTATAGAACCATATTTGAACATCAACATATTGTTTTTATTAACTATTAAAACATTTGACATTTTTGTTATGTAGGTTAGATCACATTTTGGATGAGATATTTCATATTTAGACTGAGTTGTAAAAATCTATGTTAACATACAAAATTCTATTTTCATAATTATTCTCAAGGTAAAATTTACAAAAAAAAAAAAATAATAAAAAAGTTGATATGTAATACAGTAGATTATTACTTAGTTGACACATTTAGTTTCAGTATTTTTTTTATGATCGTTTTGAAAGATATTTTCACTGTAACAAATCAGTGAATAATTATAATTACTTCTGTTGTTATTATAAATTTGTATTTATGTAATTGTGGTAGTAAAATCAGTGAAATTATGAAAAATAAAGAGACGTTTGTGATATTATTTATATAATGTGTTTGTAGTAACTAGTACTGTAATAAAAACTGACAAAATATTAATGGTTTAATGTTTTGTATTCTTAGTCATTTATATTTAAAGTCGTATCCAAAAGTGTCATATCAAAAATATTCATAATTTTAATAGGCAGATGACAAATAACCACTTTGTGTCATTGTAATAATTAGAAGTCGGATTTGTATAAATTTTTATTTTTTTTCAAGACTGCATATTCTCTCTAAAAAAAAACGTTATTTCGATGTAAGAAATTTTTACGATTTGTTTAGCAGATAATGTATTAAAAAAGTTTATGATGCATATAAATCCATATTTTAGGAATAATGGTATAGGAGAATTTTAAACATATTTATAATAAAGGTAATTTATTATTTTATGTCACGATTATTTTTATGCAGATCAAACAAAATTTTTTAAAAAAATTTGGTTGTTTTCAAATTCTATATTATCTAAAATCTATATTTATATTTAGCGAATTTTTTTTGATAAGATATTTATTTTAAAAAGAAAGACTAGCTCTAATCTATGTAGAGGTACTTGTATTTGTATTTTTTTTAAATTGTAATTTAATCGTTAATATGATTTTTATGATAATAAAAATAAATTTATCTCTTTAAATTTTAACCAAAAATTAATGTTTAGTTTTTAATATTTATCAACAAATCAGTACCTAGGTAGGTAGATATAAAATATTTCGGATAGTTGCATGTTTTTGCAAATCTCAACATTTTAATAGCATATCATGTTGCATATTTTAAGGTTTGTTGTTGTACAAATACATACAAATTCGGACTAAAGTAATAATATAGTATTATTTGATGTATTAGGCTGATAATCATTTATATAGTTTAGTGCTACACGCGTGGTGGGTATATGATATTATTATATTTAATATATTGTATCTTATAGTTCATAAATCATAATATTGTATTATACGTATTCCTTGGCTGATACATTAGGCTGATAAGTAGCTGTAAACTCTGGAGACGAATTAAGTTTATCTATAAGTAAACATAGACGTAGATTGAGGGCATGGGGGGGGGCTAGTAAAGAGTAATAGTAAAGTAAATAGTAAAGACTTTCCAGAGTTGACTTGAGCTCCTTTATAAAATAACTTTGAATAATAATTTTGCAAATATACATAAATATTAAATATATTTATTTATTTTAGTATTGAATATATTATTTTTATATTTTTGAATAAATTTATTACGGGAAAAGATCGAGTAATAAGAGTATCGTCATACGTCACATTTTTAGATATTTTCACTTATACTTACTTGATATTATTTTATGAAGAATTTTGAAAATTGTCCTTGTTTTTTTATAAATAATTTTTTTTTTGGGGAAGGGGTATTTTATACAAATATTTAGTAAACATATTTTGCGATACGACTTCAGCCTCCCCACATAATTTGATCCCGCTTATTATGTGCTTATGAACCTAGGTGCTAGCTAGGTATCTCAGTATATCTTTAATATAAAATTATATTTACGACCATGCGAAAACACTCGAAGTTTATTATCTACTTTATAATATTAGTATTACAATATAGTTTATATATATATAGGTGTACAGGCAAGTACGTTTTATATTTACGTGTATAATGGGCATACTCTGACCGAGTGAGAGCGATTTTATTAGTGGCTTTACGGTGGATCGCGTCGAACGTTATAATAGCGCATATTATGTGCGTACCCATTTCGACGTGTACACGTGCAAATTTATCGCGTACCTACCAATAATAATAATAATAATAATATAATAATGTACAATGGGACTACCATGCCTATATGGCCATATATACAGCGCACAATATAACATATACACCTCGCAGATATAACACCCATTATATATATATACACACGAGAGGTAGGTATGCGATGATAATAATAATATATATATATTATGATGTGGTATGTGCACGTCGGGAAAAAAAATTGTTATTATACATGTGCGCCCATCGGGCCACCTGCGATGAGTGTGCTCCTCTGCAGTGTGTGCTGTCGGACAAACGCGTACCTACAATGTATATAATATAATATATATATACATGTACACACACACACACACACACACATATATATATATATTATATTATATTATTCAGTGTGTGAGTGTGTACAATATGTGTACAATGAAGACGGGACCGGGGCGGCGGCGGCGGCGGCGGCGGCGGCGGCGCGTGCGTTAAGCGCCCAAGTCCGGTTGTGTAGTAGGGGTTGTTGTTGGTCGGGCCGCCGTCCGCCGACCGCCGCGTGTATGTGCGTATGTAATAATGGGGATGGCCCGGGCCGGCATATAAGAGCGCGCCGTGCAAAGCGTGTGCGCACTAGATCGGCGGCAATTTGTCATACCGGCCGCGTTTGAGCAGAGGCACACGCACGACCGCGTTAAAATTTCCGTGCGCACCGCGACCAAACCGACCGCCGTCGTCAAATCGCGTTCATTACGGCCATTACCGTCCAAGACTTGCACGTTAAAACTAATAAAATATATTATTATAACATGCACATCGAACCGCGACCGTAAATACATCGCGTTGACGTTACGCCGCGATATAACATACCTGCCGAGGGCGACCTGATCACTCGCCATACGTTTCGATTATTTAAAAAAGCAAAAAAAAAAAAAAATTTTTTTTTCTCCGCGATTCGCCGGTTTTTCGAAATAATCGTTTCCCCCCTCCCCGCCACCCCCTACGTCTTTTCCGTTTTCGACCCGCCGACGTTCGCCGCAACCACGTTTCCGACGCGGCGGTATCGTGTGCCCGCGCGCCCGCTGATCCGCCGTACCATTGGCGGTTCCCGTGTCCCGCAGGATCGGGATCCCGCGCGTTAGCCATAATAACGCCACGTACCGGGTGCGCCCCTACCCGACGCCCGGCCGTCCGCAACGACCCGAAAGAACGTCCTGTCACGCCGTCCGCGAACAACGCGGTAACTGTTGCGGTAACCCGCGCAGCTGCAGTAACGACAATAACATAAAATACTACCCGTCGTACACACCGAAGACGAACGATGGACAGCAGCACGTTGGTCTTGTTGTGCATAGCCGTCGCGCTCATCGCCGTCGCACTCATCGGCCCGGCGGTCCGCAGACGCGAATTCGTCGCGTCATTCCGCTCCATCGCCGGTCCGCCGTCTCTGCCGCTCTTCGGCAACGCACTTCAGCTAAACGGGTCCCCTTCCGGTAAGTTGGTTTCCGTGTACGCCTATCGTATTATACCGTAGTGCAGGTACGCATACTATTATTCCAAACCGGTACCCCCCCCCCCCCCGAATGTACCGCGGACACCGTGCGTATATCGACGCGTTCACGCCGAGTCCCATCAAAAATTTTATTAATATTGTGAACTGATCATTAAATCGTGTTTAAGGGGCCACTACCGATGATTCACGAGTTTAATAAATAATTTATATTAAATTTAATGATTGTTTATCCGACCCGACATGTTATATTTTAATACAATTACGATTATATTTACAACGATAGTATACAAAATATATAATTTATAGGCGCTTTATTGTGTCTCTACAAATGAATACTATAGTTTTCATTAAAATATTATGTGTTTTACCTACTCTATAGATATCATATTAAAAATATAATATTATTAAATTGTTTTCCCGGTCATCAAAAAACCACGCCATTTTTCAGGTAGGTACCACTGTGCGTAGGTATATATGTACGGAGGTTCGTGCGTCGAACTGTTGATATTATTTCTTAATGCATTTACGGTACTACAACTATTGTAATATCGAAGTATCGTACGGTTTACGGTACAGCAATCGGTTCAGTAACAATAATAACTGCTCAAACGTAGGTTTTCGTGAACATCAAGAACAGATAAACATCAGTATTATTAACTCGAGACACTTGAAAACTCCGCCGAATATCGTCCAATCGTGTACAGGGTATAGATAAAAGATATAATAAATACCTGCGCAGCGCCATTAAACGATGACTTACTTAATAAAAATTTACTTATTAATATTTTGGTACAATATTAGTTATTATTTGTAAAAATAGTATTTTTCAAAATATATTTTAGTATTGTTTACCACGTTATTTAAATTTTCATCTTTTAGATTTTGTATTCCCCCAAAAGGTTTGCCATTTTCAAAAAAATATTACAAACCTTAAGATTATATATAATTTAGATGTAAACAGTTAAGAGAATAAGTTAAAATAAAAAAGCATTGTTATAATTACAACTTCTGTAAAAAAATTAGAATTAAAAATTCACTAGGGTATTTAAGCGCAAAATAAAAATGTAATTGCCAATATTGCAGGTAACTACCGCGGTTTCAACCTGTGCGCCCTAATAAATAATTTAAATTATGTTACGTGTAAAATTTAATTAATTAACTCAATTTTTTAATAATAAACTTTTAAAAAAGTTACTAATATAATTAAAAAATTTTAATTTTAATTCGTTGAATGGATTTTTAACAGTCTGGAAAAGATTCATGTTAAAATTGTAGAAAACCGTATGTTGTATTTGAATTTTGTGCACCTATTTAATTTACAATTTATAAGTCGTAATAATTATGATATAAAATCACCCAGTTTCATAACAACAATAATTCCTAGTACAAAAAAATATTTAGTATTTTATTAAATCTATATAATTGTTATACAATAATTAGTAATAAATTACACTAAATAAAAATAATGTAAAATAATATACCTAGATAGGTATATTATTTTATATCATTAGTGGAATATTACAGATAATATATTTTTTTACAAGATAATGAAATGTGTAAGTTGCAATAATTTAGCTAAACACTAAGTTTCAACTTGAGTGGGTCGGTGTATTTAAGTGTATAAGATTCAATTATCTGAATTGATAGAACAAACAAAAGTATTTGGTAAATAAGTATCAGTTAGATATATTACATATATAATGTAACTCAGTTGATTAATCAACTATTGATAGCCAACAAGTTATACAGTTGAGATGTCTAATATAGATTAACGAAGGACGTAGGTGCAGACTAAATAAAATACCTGGTGAGATAAAATTATTTTAAATACCTAAGTATTTTAGTTTTATAATAATTATGTTTTAAACTTAAAATGAATCGAGGATTAAACCGAACTTCTACAGTTTGTTATGATATAAAGGAAATATTAGGCACGATGTTTAAAGTATTCCTAAACTAAATTAAGTTAATTTAATTTGTTTTTGTAGGTAAAGTACCTATAAAATATATTAATGTACACGGCCAAAGAATTATATTATACTTATAATATATGACATGTAGTTAATGTTGTTATTATATTTTGTAATTTTTATATAGTAGTACATATGAAATGGACTTATTAGTTTGTTTTTGCTATTAGATGACCTGTCTAGTGTTAGTTCTTACATTTACATATATTTTAAGTTACCTGTAATTGAAAATAATAACATCTACTCAACTTTAATATAATTTAACTATTGTGTACACACTATACATCTTTATTTATTAATGTCCTAGTATAGTGTTTAGGTAGTGTAAATTGCTTATACTTTTTTTAAAAGTATAAAATTGTTTTGCAAGTTGAATAACGAAAACATTTTATGTTTATATATAAACGCATTAATAAATACGAAAGCATTTAATTGTAATATATTATTATGTGCTATACCTACAAATATAAGCGATTCGTGTATTTTATGTACAATGTAATTTGATATCTACAAAATTTAAATATTACGATGATTCTTATTTCATAGAAAATAACTATAAAATGCTTATGACATTATCTAGTGTTATAATTGTTTACTGAGGTGCATTCCGTTTTGATATTTTTGAAGTTAACTTATATTGAGCTATATCCATGACCCGGAGTATGCAACGTACGTTCATTAAATTGTAATGAAACGTATACCTACGTAGACAGTAGAATCTATATCAATGGTATGTACAAAAAAAAAATACCAAGATAAGATTTGATGTATACAACGTTATAATAGTTACTATAAATTATAACGTATAGGTAAATTGTTATTTGTAAATTTAACAAAAATACATTTTTAAATATCTTGTTTATTGTTGAGAACTAGGTAGGTATATAATTTTTGTATTTTGATTACGTAGATATAGATATTTTTCAAAAATGACATATCAACAATCCATACATTTCACATATTATTAGAAAGTATTTTAATGCAAAAAAATTATCGAAATAACATAATTTTATTTATGCTATTCATTTAATCATAATGGGTAATTATTGTTGAAAAACAATGCAGATTTACTTGATTATCTCTATCAGTTCACGCTCTTATCATTTAAACGGTAGTGGAATTTATTTTTTACGAGTAGTGATAATTTTACAACTAATATAACTAATGTATTTAAATCAATTTTCTTTTTGTTATAAGAAAAAATAAAATAAAACCATAGATAGGTAAAGGAAAAACACATTTAAAAATTACAATATTACTTATTGTATAATATAGTTGTTGAGTTGTTATATCAATAATTATGAAAAAAAAAAAACATTTTTTTGATTTCTAATATTTTTTTTAAATTTTTAACCAAATTTAATTGATAATTCAGTAATTAAAATTACCCCAGGGATCTAATTTTTAGCAATAATCGATATTCATCAAATTTGTTAAAGCAATTAAAAGTCAAATAATTTTTTGATTTTATAGAACCTAAATTAAGTTTAAAATACAAACATATGAGGAATATGGAATATTTTTAGAACTATTCATTGAGTAAAAAAAGGGTGTCTTTATAATGCATTATATTAAATTACCTGTATAAACCGCTTAAACATAATACATACCAACAGATCGGATTCTTTTAAATTGTTCCAAGGGCGTCTGCTGGCAGTGATAGAGGACAGGTGGAAGGGTCCATCCTCCCCATGAATGTATAATAATAACGTAATGTGGTAGGTATATATTATTACAAATATTTGTATTCAAAATTTAAAAATCAATTTTATTATGTAAATATTTTTATGGAAACTAGAGTCTGTTTAATAATGATTATCTCTATAGATCAACGTACTTTAGTCCCCCTGAAACTGTTTCAGTGATCGCCCTTGAATATATTTTTATCTTTGGTTATTTTTTACATTTTAACATCGGAACTTATAAAAGAGCAACATAACTAATTCTGTCTTGGCAGATACCAATTATATTATCTTTAACCTTCTCGTATGTAGGCACTTAACAACTCGAATGTATGTCGGAATAACTACACATTGTTTTCTTCTCATAAAAAATATAATTATATTTGAATTATTAAAATATTTACTTATATTTTTATGTTAATTGTTGTCTGTTCAGTTAAAATTAAATTTAAAAACACAATAGTCGGTATAAAATGAGTCGATATCATAAAAAAAAGATAGTTAACTACCTATCAATGCTATCAAATAATATAATGCTATATGATCAACATATTGAGAATTTGTTGTCAGGAATAATACATCTACATTATACGTGTATTATAGTGACGTACGGGAATATGTTGATTACAAATTTATTTGTTTATTTTAGTCTACAAACGTCATAATTTCCTGTTTCATATATGAATAAAACATATTTCTAAAAACACGAAAGATGATTATCGGAAAAATGTAGACGGTGAAAGTAGATCTGTTGAGTTGGTTAGGTGTACTTTAAGGTATTATAATTTACTTTAAATATATCATATTTGTTCATTTATCCTTGCAAATTAAAATTCAAATGTAATAAACACATGTGTCTAGACTGTCTGACATGGTGGCCTTATGAACACGTTAATAAAAGGAAATATGGTAAATAAGATAATATTTATTTATATTTTATACGCTTTTTTAATAGGTCAAATTTAGTGCTGAATATTGTTGCACATAGAAAGTGAAGTAAACAGTAATACGGGACTGCATTTTGCATACATTGCCAATGTCATGGTTGTGTTTATGCATGTCTTTCATAAATACACAATAAGATAGAAAAAGAAATGGGTGTATATTATATTATATTGAGAACAGTAAATGCATGAGTTAAGCATTCAAAAAAAAAAAAAAAAAAAAATAAAAATAATGTTTATATTGCTAATAATATTAACCGATAATATTTTAAATTTAATAAATAAAGAGTTGTTTAATCATCAGATTTTTTTATCCTTAAGAATTTAATTGCATCTAAAAATAATTTACCGTCTTTGATAATATTATATAGCCATTAAGGTAACTAATTAAAATGAAATAAATTATAAATATAATTTCAATAATTATTACAAAATATATTTCTATTAAAATAATGATTATGAAAATATTAAATAATTCATTTAGATATAATGATACCAGCACAATGATATCAGCAATTTTTTCTCCTTTAAACAAAGTAGCACTCGAACAAAAGATTGCTCTATAATACTTTTAAATTCGTTTGGAACAAGACCCTGTCATAATAATTTCTTTTCTATAAAGCTTAGCTTAAAAAATAATAGATGAAAATTCCCCGACGTAGCTCTTTTTTGTTGAATATACTCTATTATTGTTTGAACTAGAATTTTCAAGCTATGTGGGTACTTATATATTTTATCGTGTAAGATGTACTGTAGATTTATACCTACAGTTATTCGCACAGAAAAACATAAACCAATCGTAAAGTTAAAAGTAAACGTTAAAAATATCTTAAAAATAAAAATGAGGAAAAATGTAAATGTTTTTAACATAATATTTAGCAATATTCCCTATATTTAGTGCTTAACCTAATCTAACCTGTAGGCGCGGATTCAAGGGAGACCTAACCTAACATAACCAATGGCCCCCTCATACGTAGACCTCTAATAAATTCTAGGATGTCTGTTTTTGGCAGCCAATAAAGTTTTCCATTATCAAACTTAGGCTGACATATTTTTATTTGAGATGGTCTTCCCTTCCCCCCTCCTCCCTCCGTAAATATATTTTAGATCCGTACCTGCTCCGTCAGCGCATCGGAAAGGTTACTATAGTCGGTTTCTTTCAGCACGTCATACAGTTCACAGCTGCTGAACCCATCCCGACGGCAGTGGCGTTTTCACCGAGTCCGGCAGTGGTGTTTTCCGGCGCCACTTCAAGATAGCCCATTTGGCTCGCTTTTTACAAAAAAGTTAATTTCCAAACGACTCCCGTTGTACAAATACGTCAATTTCTAAACTGATGGAGTCCCGTTTTTGACAACATAAATTCCCCTCCAATTTCATACAGATCAAGGACTGTCATAAAATACCTACGTTGCTGTGTGGTTAAAAATGTGTTGATGTTTTTTGAAATAGTGTATAGGGTGATTAATTTAACGTAAAACACTCATTATATCGACAAGTATTGACTTTTTCAATATTTTTATTCATATTTTTTATTCTTATAATTTATAAGTTTTTTTACTTTTTTTAAATGACAACATATAGTATTAGTTTCATATTCTAAAGCAAAATATTTTTCTTAATATTTCTGTACATAAAAATCAAATTTGGACGAGTAGTTTAAGAGTTATAAGTGAATGAAGTATTGATGAGTGGAGTAATGGACCAACATTCCTTGAGGTAACCGCGTAACACTCCATTTCGCTCATATGTATGCAAAGTAAATTATAAAGAATTTTCATTGTCAAATAACGGAGCCATTGGGGAATTTACGTGAAAACTTTTTTGATGGAAGCTATTATAGGAAACCAATAAACAATAATTGACATAGTAGCCATTTGAGTTACACTAAGATCACCATCGTCGCGTACAGAACTGAACGAGTCGTGCAGATGGTGCGTGCCATCATCATCGTAACCGTCATTTTTACTTTACAATTTATCACTATTCATTGCTGCTGCAGCAGTTGATTATTATTTGTAGATGATCGCTAGCAGAAGTGAATTATTACGAACACTCGACATCTGTGATCACCTCAATATAATAACGCGAAATAAATAAACGACGTTAGTGCGTGATAAACGTGACGATCGTTGCGATGTCTATAGGTGGGCAGGCAGAGCCCAGATCTTGGGCCTCGCGATTTTTGCTTGGATTTAGAGCCTCGAGTACGAAAAAAGTTAGGAAAATTGGTTTCAATAATTATTTTTTGGTCTTATACACACGTGTTTTAACTAACCGTACCCCCCCCCCCCCCATAGTAATAAACTTACTAAAAAAACCTACAAGCAGCTAATGGCCATAGTTGCCTTAATGCATAATATACACCAAAAACATATATATAATAAATACGTTATACGCATCATTTACATACATGACTTAAAGGCTTTAACAATAGTTAATTAATAGTTACAAAACACTCAGTTTTCTAGTTCACGCAGTAAATTCAATATGTAAATATATTGCTAATCAGTTTTATTTTATTTCTTTTATAGATTTTTTTAGACTTTTACTCGAATGGCATTCAAAATTTGGAGACACGTATCAACTATGGATTGGTCTTCGACCATTCATTGCAATGGCTGATGCTGATCATATTCAGGTACCTAGTTAATAAGTTGTTAATTTTAATACGAATATTTTTTATCGAGTTTATCAATAGAAATCTTTTAAATCAATACAAAAATTATGAGTCGGGTATAGAACAATATTTATCACTTACATTAAGTAATGAAAATTAAAACTCACCGATAACCACGGTGTCGGTATATTTAAATTGTATCGAACAATATTACTCTATGTTGTTTATTTTAATTTGTAAATCGTGATTTCAATTGATAAACTATGATAATAGGTAATGAAGAGAAATAAATGAATAATATCAATTTTCGTAAATGATTTATATGATATATTTTTCTGTTGACCATGATATCGAGTACTGTCAATACGATTTATTTCGTCATAATATCGTTGTATGATGTATTATTGTCTGTAAACTTAATGAATAGATATTTTTTATTAAAATTGTATTAATAAATTGTCTGTAAATGTAATAAGCTGATATTATTTATTAAAATATAATTGAAACATTGTCAGTACTTCAGTATATCAGTGCTTAAATTTGAGATATAAAAGAAGGATTCTTAGAAAATTAAAAAAATAATTTTGAATTTATTGAACTTAATCTACCTCTTGAACAAATCCTCTACATCACCCAACCATTAATTCTCGAACAAATAATTACAATATATGAGTATTTATGTCAGTTATGATTACTGTTTATTATTACGAGCGATTAAAATAAATATTTTTGAACAATAATTTGAATTAATTAAATATGTAATAATTCTTATTTTTCGTGTTTTTACAATATAAAGATAATAACTAATTAATTAATTCATAAAATTACAATTAAATATCTTATTTAATACGATTTTGCGAAATTCAAATCACTAATATAATATTATAGGTATGTAAAAAATAATGTATCATTCCAAAAAGTATATAGTAGGGATGCTGAAAATATCTAAAAAAAAGTAGAGGAGTCCCCCTTGCGTCACCTTCCAAATTTTCGAGTGATTAATGATGACTAGGTACTCATAAAAAACTTAACAACAAGCTGCACAACATTATATACTTTAAAATTAAAAATAAAGGGGCTGCCTATGTACCATATAATGTAAATATAATTATTGGTATTAGATTAAATAATGTGGTATCAGGTGTGAGTTTAGTATTTAAATTGAATATTGATTTGCATATTGTTTTTTAGGGTTGAATGGAAGAAAACCAGTCAGTGGGTAATAGTGGTAATACTGGTTACCGGTGTTTCTAAAAAAAACTATAATATTTTGAGGTATAGATGCCTACTAAAACTTTGGCTTGATAAATAATGTTACCGTTGTATAATATACGACATTAAATTATTATCGTAATATAGTTTTTTACCAGCGAAAATGTGTTATAATTTCTAATCACATTTAACTACAAAAAAAAAAATATTAAATTTCAACATCATTATAAGATAAATACTTGTACGGTATTTTTACTCGTTTGTGTGTATTACAATCCTTAATATGGTTTTGTATTTAAACTACATATTATATTAACAAATGTATAGATATTTTTTCAAAATATATTATAATATACGATATGGGTCCCAAATCTCAATCAAAATTATGGACTAGTAATTATCGATTAAAAAATAATATTTCTTATTCTTATGAACTTGAAACTTGAAACTTAGATACAATGTTACATAATATCAATATTTCCGACCTAATTCAACCATTATTTACAGAGATAATTTATTTATCGCTTAGGTGTGGCCGTAGTTCCCTAGTTATCACTTACCCCTATATAATATTTATGGTCAGTTCTCCCGTAAATTCATAGTTACATATATTATATATATTAAAAATTAGTCAATCATTTCAATTTCATATTTAAATACTATATGAATAGTATAGATTTAATTGTATCGTTATAATATCTGCAGGTATCTGCTGTCAATTTATTTGGTAATATTTCACTGTTTTTAGGTTTGTTTTAGGTTTTGTATGATTGCACGTTCCTATCGAAAGAATATTACACACTTATAGTAATTATTGCTGTGCATAGCTTATAGTAGAATTTTGTCAACGACCTTGTTTTAAATTAATTGAGCTTATCATTAGGTACTACTTTTGTTTATATGACACTACTTTATGTATTATATATACACTACACGTGGCGTGAAAATACTGTAACCTTCTAATAAAAAATATATAAAAAATAAGTAGGTAAACGTAGCATATTACTTAATATGTTTCCTTTACAAGGAACATCTGATTATTAATAAATAATAATACAAATCTACTTTAATACAAATAATAAATAATAAGTAATAAAATGTTAATAAGCAACCATAGTAACAAAAATCTTAAGAAAATCGGCCTCGAAAAAAAAAATTGTATCCACCCAAAAACATATATGTTAAAAAAAAATATTTTATTTATGTCTACTATTGATTATATTTTAAATTCATAAATTTCACAAGTACATATTCGTGTGAATTTGACAATATTGAGTTGTATTAATGTAGTATACCCAGGGCTAATTTTAATATTAATAAGACATAAAAAAATGACTTTGAAATATTTTGTGGAAGATAAGTACGATATTCGGTTATCCAACATAAAAATAAGAACATAATGTGCTATTGCCTTATTGGTTTGTCATATTATGCACATACCTATTTGTTGGTACCTAGGTAAAACGTTCTTGTTAGGTAAATGTTCACTTGTCAGTTTTTAAATTATGGGTGCCTATGTCGTATATATAATCTACAAATATTATGAAAATGTCATTAAAAAATCATTGAATTTTATGGTGAGGTATAATAATATATACGAATACATATCCATGTATTCAAAATATGATTAAATCTAAACTATCTGTCTGGTAAAATTGCGTAAATTAATACAATTTAAAGCACTGATAAAATTAATTTATTTATAATATTTAGTAGGTACAAATGCACAATAAATTAGTAAATAGTTCTGTGTATAGTAATCTTGTGTAAAAAATATTGGCGCTCACTGATAGTGATTACTGATTACCTGATATTTAATAATAATAAGTCCTTGTAGCTACATGTATCGCAAAAAGAAAATCCATCAATTAATAGGCTTATGTCTGGGTAAACTTACACATAATAATGAAGAAGACTAATTTTTAATTGTCAATTTCAATCAAACCTGGTTGAAAGTGTCACACTAATAAATTACGAGCGATTTACCTACATATTAAACATATATTTTTCCAGTACAAATATATATTAATTTGCAATTATAATAAATGTATGTCAAGTTTTAATTTTAAACTTTTATTTCAGCAAATTTTGAATTCGCTGATTCATATTGATAAGAACTTAGAATATGATCTATTACTTCCATTTATTGGCACAGGACTAGTGACAAGTTCAGGTAAAAATTGTTTAAAAATAATAATATACACACAAAAAGTAGTTGTAATGTAGTTGATTATATTTGTATAAGATAGAAAAAATGATAAAAAAATAAGACTTATTATTATTATAATAAATTAGTTTTTTTTTAATTTAGTGACATAAATTAATATTGTAATGCATCAATAATAATTTTTGTCAATAAAAAACATATTTTTCAAAAGAAACTATATGCCTAGCATATTATTTTACATTGCTAATAATTGTATATTATATTTGTTCATATTTATACAATCATATAATGATATTATGAATCATACATTTAATTTTATATTAAGTATACACTGATGAATTCATTTAAATCAAAATAACATGTAACTTTATAGCTTAGATGATACACACACCAAACCTTGTTACCATGACCTAAACTACGAACCACGATGACAATATTGATAATGAATATGAATATCGTAAATACTAATTAAAATGTCCATTAGTGTTAAATTTATCTTTGTTTGAATTTTTTCTAAAACTATCTATTTATGACCTACATATATTGATCTATTTTATTTATACAATACAATGAGCTTACATTTTATATCAATTATTACACCAAGGTGCACTTCGCCAGCATATACATTTGTGATTTTTTGAATTTTAACATCTACGTTATTTATCATTTAAGATTTTTCTGTTTACTTATCCGCAAAATGACGATAAACTAATAAACAAAGTTTGGTAAGCTGTATTTTTTTTTAATTTTTGTAAAACAATTTTTGATTTGCTTAAAAATAATTATCAGCAAAAATCGAATATAAATCCATAAAGTGACGTATATAATAAAATTAAAAAAATCGTATGTTGAAATATCAAAAATATTAAAAAGTTTTTAAGTGAATTTTTTTTTAATTTTTGCAACATTTCACCAGCATGTAAACCATTTTTTTTTTTTTTTGATTTGCGAAATAACTAGATGTCCGCAAAAATTGAAAACTTTAGTCCGTAAAATAATATTCATTATTTATATTAATTAATATGGGTAACATGCTAACTGCTAAAAGGAATTTCAACTAAAATCAAAAATAAATTGGGTTAACAAAGAGACGCGTATTTAACTATTAATATCGATTTGTTATATGACCTACATAGGTGAGTTATAACACAATATTACATTAATCATTAAAGTTGGTAATTTAATTACATTTTTGTAATTAAAGTAACTATGGACTGCAGAATTACAGGGTAATACTTGCCCGGGAAAAGATATTCTAATGAGTTCCTCAAAAACACAGAGCTCCAAAAACGTATTGCCTATGTAAGAGCGGGGAATCACATTGCCAAGTCAATTAATCCGTAGTTCTTTGTCGATTTGAATAATATTATACTAATTATTTCAGCTCTAAGAATAGTGCAAACTTTTTATACTCTGTATTAAAGCAATTTACATTCGATACAGACTACAACGAGTCTCGTATTTCTGTAGTAATTTTTCTTTAATTTATGAATCGTTTAACATGCCTGACGTACTATTTCCAATTAGTCATTAGAACCACAAAATTAGAGATTTTGTGCTGTTTGGTGAAGAGCCAATTGCTTAAGCCTAATAAATTATAACAAATGAATTAACGCAAAATTTATCATTACTATGACTAAAGTCGTGCACACCTTAAAAAAATGAATGTATATTTAACTATGCCCCGGTTAAAAACATTTAGAACTAGGGTAGTTTTTATTTATTTATTTAAGTCTTAAACAGGCCAGGCTTAATTACACAAATTAAATAATAATAATAACAATCGTTCGTAAATAATAAAATGAAAAACAAGAAATAACATTAACAAATAATTTAAAATACTTATAGAAAAATTACATTATATTTTAAACGAGTCGAATAATATACGAATAAATTGGTTTTTAGTTCGTTTATGGTTTTCATAATTCTGTGGAGCTTGCATAATTAGTTACTTCTGTGTTAAGATAAAATTATTAATATTTTTAGACCTAGTATCACTGGTAGGAGTATAGAAGAAAAAACGACTTAAGAACTCAGGACAGTTAAAATATCTTCGGTGAGAAGCTGATATATGAAAAGTATAAATTTAAACACAAACGACGTTGTTCTAATGTTTCAAGTTTTTTTATTATTAGATTAAATTACCCATACCACTAGTTCAGCACAAACGTGGATCCAGAGCACAGATTTAAAAAAAAAAGTAGTTTACCCAAAAAGTAACCCAATTTTTGGATGAAAATGTTTTCGTTAAAATAATTTTCGGATAAAATACGTTTTGGATGAAGTGTTTTTTGTTTTTTTTCCGGTGTACATATTATCATTTTGACGAGATATGGTTCAGGAAAAAATTTTTTCTTTTAATATATTTTTGCATATTTTATGTACCCCCTATTATTTTTTGAATTATCTTACGATAATTAATATATAATTATTATGGGATATTATATCCAACATTCTCATTATTCATTATAGTTATTATTCATATTAGGTATCTCGAAACTAAAGTTTATTACTTAGTTAAACACTTTCCAAAATTCACTAGAAAGACAAAACAAAATACTATTACATAGACTTATTTTTTTAACTACCTACCCAGGTACTGTATTTACTTAACGTTCGTGGTTCGTATACGAATTCACGGTCAATGTCGGATTACTTGCCGTGTTATGAGATTGCATGTGCTTTAATTAATGATTAGATTATTTTTGATTAATACATTATACGCACAAATTCTTACAATATTATGGTTATATCAACAACCGAAGCGCTAATAACTTCAGACAGCAATAATTATTATAAAAGTATTGAGTGAATAGGCGAGGAAACGTAAAGTGCATGTAACGTGACCTTGAATCGTTGCAAGTATGGCTCCGTCAGACGTGGGCTATAGTAGTGTCTGTCGTTGTGTTATTCAAGGTTAAACACTACCACAAGAATTATTATAAATGTCGACGACAGTATCATAACACAAAGTATAGTGAGCTTCCATGTCCCAGTACATTGTAGACTTTTTTGAATGAGATGAGCACATCACGGACCAATAGTTCAAAATGTCAAGTGGTATCCATTAAAAACTAGTGTGTGCCAGTAGCGTTAATTGAGAGTAACGATAAAACCAAATGAAAGCTTTAAATTAATTATTCATGTTTATTTACGTTAACAATTGTTTAAAAACATGACTATGAAGTCTATCAAGACCTCCAGGGTCATCGATTTTAGATATTTGCCTGTAGCTACCTATACTATCTATACCAGGGCAAATTTATGGCACGCAAAAACATTTTGTGGGCGCTCAAAAAATTTAAATATTTTATTTTATTTTTAATAATAAACAACAACATCACAATGTTGGTGCTTTTTTATTATCGTTGACATCTTTTCGAAAATGTTAAAACATATTTTAATAAACACATTTATTTTATTTAGACATTTAAAATGATAAATTTTTTCTTATAATGTACATATACATATATATATCTGATTTTTTTCATAATTTAATGGCAAGCTCTAAAAAAAAGATAATTTCTGCCACATAGAAAAATGTGCCACCTCTAATCTATACCTATTATAATTTTATAAAAATATTTTTTATTTTTATTTTTTTATTTTTAGAAATATTTAAAATTTTAATACGATAATTAGACACTCTGTCCCTTGAATTTTTTTCTTGTCACTTAAAAATGAATACATCTAACCTAACGCTGTATAACTCAATTTTAAACAACTTGAATTAATTTTTCTCTCTTAAAATTTGAATTATCGAGTATGACTGTATAATCGATTTATTATAATAATTAATGATTTATTGTTCTAAAGTCTAATGATGTTAAAAAAATATTGAAACTATATAAGCGTAAAACAATTTTCATGACCAAGTTAAAAAATAACAAAATCCACATTTTTTTAAAATATATATTTTGTATTACTCGACTGTGTGTTATAGTACTATAAAATGCAAACAATTAATATAAATCAAAAATTCGTAAAAAAACAAAAAAAACAGTAAAAAATATTATATTTGACATTATAATTTTCGTCAAGTATTCAAAAATAGTTCTTGCTTCTGGGAATTAGGCGATAGTACCGATATAAAATCGACATTTTCAAAATTCACATACTTGCATGCTGTGTACAAACTACTAACTAAGCCTTGTAACTAGAAACGAGTGAGGGAAAATGCGTATGCAGAATATAATGAATTTATCATTGCATTAAACAATGGTAGATTTGAGATGATACTTCACATTTTTATGCACATATGGACATTGTTTAATACATCGAAATAGTTTACGTGTTGCTAATATATAAAATACATATATACGAATAATAATAATATTTCTGTTTTGTAAATAAACCAGACACTGTATATTATATTTATTGATATTTATATATTTATATTTATGTGTATAATTAATATGTTAAATAATATTATGCTGTTATGTAGTGGCGCCCAAGACATATTTTTCCGGTGTGGTAAGACACAATTCTACCCACCCACTCCCTCCAAAACTCAAAATGTAATGGTTATTTTTTTTTTTGTTATTATTGTTAATTATTAATGTATCAAAAAATAGGTATTAATAGGATTAGAAGTAGTTTAGTCTATTTAAAAAAATGTCTAAGTGCCTGAATTTAATCATAAAAGTGACCAAAAAATGACCTATATAAATATTTATTTTTTCCTAACAACTGACTGTTATTAAATATTTTTTTTTGAATATTGTTCTTCCCTTATTTCCAATGAGTAGCGATTGTTCACAAAGTCTTAGGGTTTGGTTCCACTGATATTATGTGAAATAATAATTATTATAATCATTGTATATTGTTTAACTTAGGATCGAAATGGCATACGAGAAGAAAACTATTGACATCAGCGTTTCATTTTAATATTCTTGAGGAATTCATTCCGTTAATAGAAAAACAGAGTAAAATCTTAGTGAAGATGTTGAGAAAAGAGCTCGATAACGTTACTGGATTCGATATAAAGCCCTACGCGAAATTGGCTGCGTTAGATACCATCGGCAACACGGCTATGGGCTGTGAGATCAACTCACAGGAGAATTCTCAATTGGAATACGTCAAAGCTCTGGACGAGTGAGTATAAAATTTTAAGTACACACCAAGATTTGTGTATAAAAATGTGTTGCACTGAAAAATATGATTGTATAAAACAATTTGAACAGTGAACTGTGATGAGAACACGAAATGATAATATAATAAAATAACATTATTTTGATAGCAACTGTTGGTTTGTCATACTTTCAAGCCTGAATTTATTTATGATGTATTTATATCGAAAAGCTTTGTATCTACTAATAACGAGTTATCATATAAATAACCCTTTTCAAATGTAGTATAAGAGTTTCAATTTTTAATTTCAGACTTACTGCAATTATGCAGAAACGGTTTATAACACCGTGGTTAAAACCAAATTTTTTGTTCAACTTGACATCACTTAGCACAAGACAAAACGCGTGTATAGACGTTATACATACATTTACAAGAAAGGTAATGTCATTGAAATTAACCATTACCCACAGTATTATAATTATAAATTAGCATCTACTCTATACTAGGTACCTACGTTTTTTATATTATAACAACAGAAGATATTGTAAATTTGTTACAGGTTATAAAAGAGAGGAAGGAGAATTTGAAATTGTTCAATAGTCAGATGTCCGATGCAAATAAAAATGAAATTCACCATGGTAAAAATTGCACTATGATACGTGTCGATAGCGTTGTAATAATTTTATTTTATCGTTAGGAAAAAAACCTTGTAAAGCATTATTGGATTTATTGCTTGAAGTATCCGAAGACGGGAAAGTATTAAGTGATGAGGACATTCAAGAAGAGGTCGATACATTCATGTTTGCGGTAAGCGTAGCATTTTAAACGAAATTTTGTAAAAATTAAAAAACTAAATTTAAGTTATGATTTATTATGTTTTAATAATATCATATTGTATAGAATAAAATATATACAGAAATACGTTTATTTTCAAATAACAGTATCTTGTATTTTTTAGGGAGTTGATACAAGTTCTGTTACTTTTTCTTGGATTATGTATGTATTGGGTAAACATCCACACGCACAAGATAAAATACTGGAAGAATTAAACAAAAAAATTCCAAATTTCGGCAATGAGAAGTTGTCAGTATCAATGTTAAGCAATCTTGATTATTTGGAGAGAACAATTAAAGAAGTGCTACGACTTTATCCATCCGTTCCATTTATTGGTAGACAAATTTACGAACCGCTCACAATCGGTAAGAAAATTATAAATATATAATCATTTTAAGACTTTAAGAGTTCAAATAATATTTATTTGTAATGAAACTTATACTTAGAAATGACAGTTTTTTCAATTTTCAAAATTAGTAGTCATAGAATATATCAAATATCAATGTGCCTATTGAGTTTTTAAAATTCAAAATGTGTAAAAAATTGTATATAGGTAGTATGCTACTATAATAAATTTCACAACTATATTTTCAATACAATAAATAAAATCATTTTTTAAAGAACAAAATATATTGTGTTACCGTGGTCTTAGCATAAATTACTAGTCAGTAGTTTATTCATTAAAAAACAACAACTCCTTTCAGACTAGATTTTTAAAAGCGATAGTAATAATTGTTATCGTAAGTTGAATATGATCATACATATCTTACGCACTAGCTACAAACAATCGCCATTCAAAAACAATGTGTCGGTGTCATATCCGGATTGCGTAAAATGCCCGTTTTTTCCTTATAAATATTTAACTGTTTACACAACATTATTCTCATTGTACGTAAATGTTTGCAGGTGATCACACTATTTTGCCAGGGACGTCGATTTTTATAAATGTGTTTGCTTTACACAGAAATGAAAAACATTTTGAGAATCCGGAGAAGTTTGATCCGGACAGATTTTTAAAGAAAAATAAAAACAATCTACATCCTTATGCCTTCATACCATTTAGTGCAGGATCGAGGAATTGCATTGGTAAGTAGAAAAACATTAAAACCTCAGTTAAAACTTATATTTTTTTATTTGGATGATAAAAACCAACAAACACAGGGCTTTAATAAATTTATGTAGAAATCTTTATCTCTATAAAAAAATTGTCGTAAGCCTATTTTTGTTTTTTTTTTGATTTAATCAAATACTATTCTCATGGAAATTGTTATTCATTTTTCAATTTGCGTGTGGACAAATTTTTAAAATACTTACAATATATTTTTTTAATATAAATATCAAATATCTTATCAAACTTAAAGTGGTATATCGTGTAGTAAGAACAGAAAGTGAGCAATTTCAGTCGCCCAAGACTGAAATTGCTTTCCCACACGAGCCACGCATACTATTTATTTTTTTGTCTTACCTCTATTTCATATAGAACAGCATGGTAGTAACTATCTAGTAGCCTACCTACCAGCTAGTATCCAGCATGTATATTTTAATCTGATTAGAACAATAATCTTACTGACCATTGCGTAGTGGTATTTCCACTTTACCGCCACCTGGTTAGAAAATTACGATTTACTGTCCACTGGACAGAAATAAGTTACATTTTCAAATGCTTCACCCAGCATCGAAAATTAAACTTTCGGTGCAGGTGTAACAAAAAAATTATTTTTCTTATATAATAATACAATAATCAATGTATTCTGACTTATGAATATTTAGAATTTTCTGAAGATATTTTTTATTTTAAGAAATTAGGAACAAACTTTAAACATTATTATAAGCAGTTCCGCTTAGTTAAGTTTAATTTACTAATTAATTTTTACATCTTTTTCCTTTGAGAATATTTTTTTTACTTAACTGCATAATATTATATTCATATAATGAACGAAAACAATTCGAAACTATATGATGATAAACTGTTTGGCAGTAAATCAAATCAAGTAAAAAATGATTACTTGTCAGCGATAAAAATTATTTAAAACCTTTACAAATACAATATTATACAATATAATAATATTGCAGTGATTGTAAAAAAAATATTTATTATATGTGTCATATTATGTGTAATCGAATCCAATCATTGCTGAAAAAATAGGTATGTCACTGGGTCTGTATATCATGCATACCAATCATTATAAGAATAATTGTATAGAGAATTTTTTTTATCAGATGCGAAGAAATAAAATTTGCTGACTACATACATTGTTTTAGTTGATCGTGTCATTGCATCACTCATAATAATAATATGGCAAAATACGCTTCAAATATTTTGACCTATTGTAAAATTGATAAAAATTGTCATTTGTTGTTCACATCTTATGGGCATTCGCTTTTGATGATAATATCAAACCAAAAACTAGGATAATTATTAAATATTATGATATGTTATCGTTTTACTTTACGTCATTACACAATCATTTATTTATTTTCTTAGTACTCCGTACAATATTTGAATTTATTGAATTTGTCATTTTAAAAACCTACCTACTACTATTATAATATAATTTAGTAGTTACAATTTTACTGGAATCTATGACATACTCAATATATTCATAAATGTGTACTCATTATTTTATTTGCTGTTACTTATGGATATTGTTATGACTATGTGTTATTAAACATAGGTACTAATTAGTGGGTATTTGGGGTTTCCAAATATTTTTTTCAAAGTATTGATTCCTTCGGACAAATTGGTTTTTTTTTTTTTTTTGATATAATATATTTACCTATATTTTTAAATATTACATTTTCTTCCGTCCATAAAATATTTATAGTACATAAAAATAATCATACAGCTAAATTGTATGGTATTTATCAGTTTGTTGTCTTCTTTTGGTATGCCACAAATATTTGTTTTATTTACCCTTTTTATGTATTTTTTTTTTATGATCAGTGATATATCATATCTAAGTAAAAGCCATATTTTTAATTTTTATTGTATAACTCTGTATCTCCAACACATAATCTATGCCTACAGAAGATAAATAAATCATTTGAAACTGAATATTTTTTATTATGTAATTTGTTCAAATATTTTTTTCTGATTTAAAAAAAAATAATAATAATATTTGGAATACTTTGTTAGGAACGTCATGCTATCATAAAATATAATCTATTCAAACACACCATAATTTGATAGTAAATACAAATTTTTTTTAAAAGTACCTAAATATTCATTATAGAAATAGTATTAAAAATATTTTACCCGAGTGTATTAGTCGCCACGACTCAAATAAATGCATGTGATACACGGAACAAAATCATATTTAATAATCCAACATATCGTATCTATATCGTATTTCAATTACTTGTTTTAGGACAAAAGTTCGCGATAATTGTGCTCAAAATAGCTGTCGCCACAATGATAAAATCATACAGAGTCAAGTCAATTGACCCAGAAGACAAGTTAGGGCTTGTTGGAGAAATCGTATTGAACGCACTCAATGGAATCAACGTGACACTTGAAGAACGGACGTCTCCACCAAGTACTAACTGACTTTAATACAATATACATTCATATTGTATTGACTACTTCCACTGCATAATATAATAAATTGTATTAAGTATTACGTTTTTAATTATATTGGTATAATTATTTAAGTTTTTATGCATTGGACTTTTTTCTTTCATTATCATTATTAATTATACAAGTTAATATAATATAACTACTTTATTTTTTTCCACACTTATTATTATATTAATATTAGATTTATATATTGAGGTAATATTCATTTTACTATAATACAAGTATAACAATAATAATATAATTTTTTTTTTTTTTTTATAAATAAACTGTATTTGATTATTTATAATATTACACAAACGCAATTAGAATTTTATACAAGGCATACTGAATTTGAACAAAACAAATACTTCTATAAATTGCTTGAGCATGCAGCTGATTTAGGTATATACGAGTACTTATATTATCATTATTATTATTATTATTAAAATATATTTATTTGTAAATTTAAATTTATATTATTATAAAAATTATTAATAGTACCTAAGTTATAGTATTATTTGGCAGTTTTTATACATGATTACAATATACATAATATTAACATTGAAAAATGTAAGCTGTTGTTGTGTGTCCCAATAATCATACCTAATTATTATTCATGCACTTGTTAAACTGCAATTATTTATTCGTGATAATTATTGTTGATAAGTCTTTCTGGTAAAAATAAAATGAACAATAAATTTTAATACTATCTACAATTTTAAAATAATTACATTAATATATCAATAAATGCATAATACATCATCATTTTTTAAATTTATATAGTGTACATAGGTAAACATCAACATTTTACACACATGCAGTTATCTACATATTTTGATATTAAACTATGAATTTAAATAAACCAAATCCACTGTTAACTTTATTTTATTCAATACTTTTGTCAAATTGTGCGTTTATTAAATATTGAATGGAAATTTTTGAATCTCCAATAGATTAAAGGATTTTATATTTTAGGTTAAATTCAAAGCAATGCAAAGTCGTAGGTTTTTAAGGTGCTATTGCACCAGTTGAAAGGATTGTTTTAGATTATTTTAGAGATTTGAATCACTAAAAGTTAAGTGTAGGAGTTACCTACCTATTAAGGAAAAACTATTTTTTAGAACCAATAGATAAACAACAAACATGAGAATTTAATTGAATTTTAAGATTGATTGAGGATTGTTTCTGAAAGAAAAAAATTAAACGTAAAAAAAATTCTGGAATATGCCAAATCAATTTTTGACAAAATCAATTTTGTTTTTTCGTTTTAACTTGTGATTTAAAAATATACAACCATCGAGATTTGACGTTGTCACCAAATAATTATATCATCGTTTTATAGATATGATGTAATTTTTAAAATATTTTGTTTTCTTTTTTTGTTATTTATAGACATTTAATTTAACATCTACATTTTTTAAAAAAATTTTTTATTTTATATTAATAAATTTGATTTTTTTGAGTCAAAAAACTAGGTAATTTTACAGCAGAAAAATATTTACATTCGTTCGTTTACGATACGTATGTTTTAAAAACAGGCGTTTTAAAATATTTATAATGCACTAAAAGGCAAAAAAAAAGCCAGGTATATAAAAAAATAATTTTATGTGAGACTCAAGCCTCCGAAGTTGAAATGACCCCAGTGATGCCCCGTATGCTATATTGATATAGTTATTTATAATCATTATGATATCAGTTGTCACAATTGTAACCATTGGATTTTATAATCTAATTCTGTCGAACCAGCGTACTTATCAGCAATAAAAAATGTAATCCGACGACGTAAAACATGTTTACGAAAAGGTATTAATGAGAGATTTTAGAGCATGAACACTTTTTATGCAATTTCTAAATGACAATATTTTTGAGGATTACTTTCTACGGTCGAACATTAAAAGTGCGAAACGCAGACGTTTTGTACGGTCAGGTAAAACTTTATTAGATCGCAGAACACCGACACTAATAGTTATCACATATGATAACATTGTTTATGTTTATTAAATAATATATATAATCGATAAACATAATATTATTATACTTACTCATAAACTAACAAATTATTTTATAAAACGTGTAGGTATTATATTATAATCCAAATATACATACATATTATATTATGCAGGCAGAAAAAAAAACAATAAAATATAATGTTTGTTAAAATAATACAGTGGGTTCCGCTTAATGTGATCACTTTGGTGCAGGTCATTTTGATTCTATTAACCGGTTGATTCTATAAAACATTTACAACATTTTTTTCATAATTCAATCTTTTAATACAATTACATTTTTATTTAAATTAACATACATATTTAATAATTTATAAGATATAAAATTATTTATTTTTACATTTTTTTTATTT
>JACXSJ010001605.1:0-81022 GCA_014851325.1 Pentalonia nigronervosa
TAATAATTTTAAAAAATTTTGTTTATATAAATATAAATTAAGTATAAATAAAAGTAATAATAATTATAATCTATTCATTTACTATAACTATAACTATAACAATACTTTTATCTATTAATTTAAACAACACATGGAAAAAAAATACCCCGTGCGAGCAAAGATAACATTAGAAACAGTGCGAGTTATGACGGGTTAAAGCTAAGAATTGAAAATTTAAAACAACGTTCGTAAATAGTTAATATTATAACCAAAAAAAAAATATATTTACATGTTTGTTTTTTATAGACATTTTAAGTTCAAATTTGAACGAAATGAGATATTTAAATGAAGAATAACGATATTAGTTATTTCGTTTCAATTTAATAATATTTTTCGTGGGTGTTTGAGACTTTTAAAGTATTAAAGTATTTAGAAGCTATATTTTAGACTATAATACCTTTATATACAGTATAGACTGTAAATGTATTATATTTAAAATATATTTATATTTTATGTATTTTATATGATATAATGTATAGATGAAATAATAAACAGTATTTTAACCAAAACTATACAATACTATAGTAATATAGTATTATATTACAAATATATTTGTAATAAGAGCTTCAACAGTGCTTGTTGCAGGATTCTGCAGCTGTGGACCTTTAAATAGTTAGTTGACTCATTTGGTATACTACTTTTTTATTTTTTTTTTAATTCTTCAAAAATAATATTAGATAATTTGTTCTTGGTAGGATTATTTATAAATCCTGCAGACGAAAACAGTTTGACAGATTTTGAAAGCACAACCTAGTGTTGAATCGAATAAAAAGTTGTTTAACAATTGGATAATTATCTATATTAAAAGATTTATTTTTATCAAATATAATTGAATACCTGCTATACTTCCTATACCTTCATAGTAGGTTGGTTATTCGATCATTATGTAACTAACCCGAGTATAATATAACATTCTCCATTCTCAAAAAAAATGTTTGTTCACAATCACAAAAGTAAATCAAATACTATAAACATTAAACAATAATTCGGGATACCCAACACTGTATACCATAAAAGAGTGGCAAACAAATTGTTGTCATACATGTGGCATACTTTAGGTAAGCCCCTACCCATTTATTAGGGATCCACCCCTGCTTTATATATACAACCCATTTTTTACGTAATCTACGTAACTAATGCATATAAATTATACCTATGTATGTATTGTGTATAGTATTGTATTATAATTTGATTATTTGTATATTTTATTTTGTTGACATTTTTTATGATATTACTACTAGGTAATTCATAAAATATAAAAAGACTAACACTGTTACGCATGTTATAAAACAAAAGTTTTGATCAAAAATCTCTAATAGAGTTAATTATTTTATTAAGTACTAAAAACATATTATAAATTATTTTTACAAAAAGTGAAATTGATATATTTTAAATGTGTAAAGTATATTTATAATATTATGTGAAAACCGTAAATTATATACAACCCGTAAAACTGCTATCTTTTAAGAAATCATAAAATATGTTAATAAATATTGCAATATTGAATATTTTGGTGGTAATAGCCAATAGGCAATTGGCTGTAGTGCACATCTTATTATAGCTATATTACTTATGTATTAAGTAAACGTGCTACTAAAAATTCAAAATTGTTAAGTATTAGAACAATAAAACTGTAAATTTACAAGTGAATGTAATATTATAATAATCATATTTTATACATTAATTTAAATTTTACTTTTTTTTCTTCGAAGAATTGATTTTAGATTTGATAATAATATATTTAATCATTATTGCTATTAAGAACATACTAATAGCAGTCGTGCTAATTATTACAAAACATATATCTCCTAAAAAATATTGATTATAATTTAGTACAACACTACTACTCTGAAGGTGATTAGCCCCACCGTGACGGAGAACATATTCAACCCAATACACCGCTCGATCCATTGGTGTTTGATGGGAGTCTTTAAATATTTCACTCCGTAACTTTGAGTTTTCTTTATATCTAAAATACATCATAAATTATCATTATTTATATATTTATATTATATGTACCTAACCTACTTAATTATACGTATTTAAATTATATTTACTTTGGGTTTGTAAGAACTTCATTAATAGCAGATAACATGGATTTTTCATTCAAATCAATATGATCTACCATTTTCCCGATGCCATTGCCTTCGGCTAATCTCATGTTCATATGTTGATCGCCAAAGAAAGGAATACCAACAATTGGCAACGCATTATAGGTAGCCTCTTCAAGACTGTGTACACCTCCATGTGTAATGAACAGACGAACATTTGGATGGCCTATTCAATAGGTATTAAAATAAGTACATCAAAATTAATAATATCAAAGTACTTATAATGATTATTTTAGATTTCAAACGATTAGATATAGATAAGTACCCAAAATATCAGGTTGTGGGAACCAATCGCTAACCATTACGTGATCGGGCAATTGTGGCAGATTCTTTGAATCCCACTTCCACATTACTTTTTGTTTCAGTTTCTTTAAAACGTTTATGAAAATTTCTATAGTTGAATTTGGTAACGTAGATGGATCCACAATAGTGCCGAAACTAAAATATATTACACCATGCTCAGCAGACTCAACAAACTTCAAAAATGTCTAAAAAAATTAATTTTTGATTTATGACGATACAAAAACATGTGTGATAATGGTAATAATACCAAAATGTTCGTACTCCGGTTAATGGTTTAGGTTCTTTTACGTGAAGTCCTGCAATTTCAATTGTACCCGGCAGGTAGGGTCTTGTCACACCGATACTGTAATGCGCATTGATTAAAGTCACTGACACGTTTCTCAACATATCTTCAATAGAAGGCCTGGATTCATAACCTTTATATTTAAAGTATTTATCCATGGTCTCTTTTTGCAAGGGTAAATAATAATAATCTTCCAAAAATAGTTGATAAATTCCAATGATAGTGTTTTTGAACCGTTCGATGAACGACATTTGATCTGTTGCTTTGGTTCGCTGATCAAGTATGTATGAAAATGTAGACGGTTCACCAATCCATTTACTATTGGAAGGCCATAACATTGAAACGCCTAAATTAATAACTGGTGCTTTGTACTTATGGCCTAGTGTGATCGAATATTCTTGGCAAAATGTGAAAACTAAAACTAGGTCAAATTCGTAATCTTGGGATAGAATGAAATTTTGCATTTCTGGTTTAGAAATCATTTTTGGAGCTAAAAAAGTAGATAGTTTCCACAAACCAGGTACTACTGTTAAAAACCCATGACTGGCCAATTCCATTGGGTTGATACCTATAGCAAAAAATATTCATAATATCATCTATACATATAGGTGTTAAAATTATTTTTGAATATATATATTTTTTAAACGTTTTATATTGTTTGTTATTCGAAATAATTAATTACCTTTTAAAATATTTTCATTTACTGAAATTGGAATGTCCGTGTAGTTAGGTGATGGTGTTTTCTGTGGAAATGTGCTGACTACTGTAAGATTATGTCCTCTACTAGCGAGTTCTTTGAATAATGGTTGAAATCCTCTAAAGTGACTTTTAAACGGCATTGGTGCAAAAACAAGTATATTTGCACTTTGTGTAGCAGTGATTAAGGTAAGAAGTTTAAAAATCCACATGATAAAATTATAATTATTCATTTTAATTTTGTGAATTATTCAGAATAATTTATATTGAACTGCTATTTGTTTCAAAAATGCTTACCTTTTAACAAATAGAATTAACATTTTAATCATAATTTATATTAAATGTAATAAAATAGAAGATGAGATTTTTAATGATTGTACATTTATAATTTCAATATTTAGTATTACAGAAAAACACGATTTATAAAAATAGTTTTAAAATCAAATTTAACAATTTTTAGTTAAAGGAAAAATTTGATAATTATACTAATCTATATTTTATTTTAATTTACGCTGAGGAACAGTGAGTGACGTAAAATAAACAAACCGGGTTCTGGCATTTCAATACCAAATGGCAAGTGATGTAAAAACTTAAAACTTGTAACCATCAAAACAATCTATTATCGTTGTAATTTAACTTTTTGTTTTTTTTACTTAATTTTTTTCCAAGCCACATTTATTATGTAACATGCAGCTGAATAATAAGCTTAATTAATAAAATAACATAAAACAATGATATAAAATAACAAATAACAGTGAACAGTAAAGAAACCTAGGTAGTAAAGTCGAGTAGTGGGAGGTACTTAAGATTTTAGAATAATAGTTATTAACTAGGTTTCTACTACTAAGTACTATTATACAATATCGTCAAACCCATAACCGACTAGGTTTAATAAGAGTAAAATATTAAAATATCTAAAATACTTTAGTAGTCTAGCGTGTAAATGCATGGTATTCATATAATAAATGAAAAAAAATCAGAAGTTACTAATTTAAATAAACCAAATTGTTTTAATTAATATAACACCAAACATATTAATCGTGCAATTCTTAATTCTTGCTCTGATTCTTACCGTGTGGTCTGCATATTAAAATCATGCATAATATTTAATAATAATCTTGAAGTATTTATGTATAATTTCACTTACAGAGAATTATGGAGAATTAGTAAGTTATATAAGTTGAGTTTTAAAACAACTGTAGCACGAGTAAAAATCATTTATAACGTAGCTAGTAGGTTTACTGTATAGCCTAAATAAGTATTTAAATATACTAAAATAAGTTACATGATTAGCGAGTAGAATTGTAACCTGTACTGAAAATTCAAGGTTTAATATTTTGATAATATCTACTCAGTAAAAGGTAATAGGTGGTGGAAAACGGAAGGAATATAGTATAATACATATGTTAGTAACAATCAATATAAACAGACTGGTTAGGCTATAGCAATATTAGCTTATTATTTACTAGAAGCCTTCAAAATCTTGAACTTCAAAACCTAGCTAACGAGAGGCTATTTATCAACCAGCTGGCAACTATATATCTATTAGAAATCGCTTCACTCACAATTTAATTCATATTTTAATTGATATCAATTTTTCTAAGTACCTATTACGCGAAACTAATTTATCATTTAATTATAATATTATGTAAAAACGAATCATATACTTATATAATTTGTTATTGCAATTTAATAAAAAAAAAAAATGTTATTCTTGCTACAGATTTTAAATCTGTGATTTAAGTAATTGAATGTTCGTATAACGTAGATAAATAATTGCCTGCCCCCTCCAGTCCTCCTACCAGAAGCATTGTGACCCATCTTCTTCAATCAAGTTATTAAAATATCTAATACTATCAAATCTGCATCATTCAATTTAAAAACCATTGTAATAAGTGTTTATATATATATTTCGTTTAAGCTAACAATTTGTTAAATAATATTGTTACTCCGATGGCTATTGTAGCCGCGGGGACGTTATGTAATAATAGTTATGTATAATAGTATTTCTTTTAGAGAAAAAGCTGTATATTCTAAATCAGTTGTATACTAATTGAGTCCTAATACTTGAACGGGAAAAAAATAATATTATACTAATTGAGTCTGAAATTATTTTAAGTAAAATAAAAAACCAACCATAATATACGTATACGGAGATGAATATTATATAGTCGTATGCATGATATCGTTCATATCATTTTTATAACTTTAATAATACGATTTGAATATGTTTATCACATACATTTTTATCAATATAAAAATTCAATTTAATCATCAATTATATTAATTTTATTAAACACAAAGAACATGCAAATTATACGTAATATATTATACATCCATACATTATTAAATTATAAAATATTTCAATAATGAAAGATTTTTTTTTTTAAGTTTGACGGCACCCAATCAGTATAATATAAATTTTAAGAGGACACTACATACGCATTTGTTGTCTTCGTCTTACAAGTGTGTAAGTTATAGCAAATTTACGCTCAGATCACGTTTAGCTTTGTAGAAACTTAGTTTAAACATTAGAGTAAATCAACTATTGTTATGAAACTTAATGGTAAAAACATTATCTGTATTTTTTACGATAATTCAGTTTTTAAATAAGTTTTGAACATTTTTAAAATGTGCTATTTTATATACGCAACACTTGCTTAAAAGTTGAGCTGGGTATTATAAACAACCCACATACAAACACTGATATGTTCTTACCATTAAATTTCATAATAAGTCGGTTCACTTTTATTTTTAAATTAATGAAGCTCTACTTGAACTAATTGATCTGCTGAAAATAAATTAGCTATGTTATGCACTTATAAGCCGGAGACAATAAAATGTGTGTGAGGTGTCCTTTATTAATACAACCCGTAATAATACTAACCTGCAGATTTAGCTAACGATGGAAAATAATTTCTTAAAACAATTAACTTTTTCTTCGAGTAATCTAAGGTGTTCCAATTATCAGTTTTTTGTTTTTGTAGTTCTTAAGTATTGGATTTTATTATAACTCAATTTAAACAATATATATAATTCTTTTTAATATTACTACTCTAATTCATAAATTTTTATACTAGCTTAAATTATTTTGAACAGTCGCACGTCGCAGTCGCATCTATACGATGCGGCCAGTCAGCGACGACTGTTTTACATTAGTTTAAACCCGTATTTTAGATTTTAAGAACTAGACTTAAATTTTAATATTTTGGATTAGTTTAAATATGACTTTCGCAACAAATAAATAACATAACCAAAGTATACATACAATAGGTATCAGTAAAATAAATACTATGTCAAACAAAAAATACTGCATATCATTTAATCCTATGGAATCACTTTTTAGATGTCCAGTTCCTCCATTCCGAATAACATATTCGACCCAGTAGACAGCTCGGTCTAAAGGCTTCATTGGTTGATCTCTGTAGACCCGACTTTGGATTTCTACATTCTTTTTAAACCTAATTAAAGAACATTAAAAATTATACGCATTGTAGGATAATATAATAAATTATTTGTGTTTACATTGGATTCGATAATACTTCTTTGATGGCATTTCCAAATGATTCTTCAGTCAATTTAAAAAAATCTACTAGTTTACCATAGCCTTTTTTCTCTACTAATTTCATGTTTAAATACTGATCACTAAAGAATGGTAGAGCAACTATGGGTTTTGCGTGATAAACGGTTTCCTCTAAGCTATGTAATCCTCCGTGAGTAATGAAAAGTCTGACATTTGGATGAGCTGTTTAATATACATAAATGTTACAATATGTGGAAATAAAATCGTAGTACCTAACTATTGTGTATGAAGTATTTTCGCTAGGTAGGTACTGATAAAAGCGTCTTTGGAACATAATTCAGGGAATTCAGCGATTTTAAAAATCATTGCTTATGGGTAAAATTATTATAAATAATAAGTATATAAGTAAATCAAATAAAAAAAAGTTGGTTGAATTGCTCTCCTCAAATATGTATTTGCAAAATTGCAGCGTATAAGTACTGACATATATATATATACCTAAAATATCATTTTGAGGAAACCACGAACCAATCATAACATTTTGAGATAACTTAACACTAGTCTTTGGTGTCCATTTTAGTATTACTTTTTGGTTTAATTTTTCAATAGTGTTAAGAAAAATTTTCAATTTTTCTTGAGGTAAATGATTTAAATTTATAAATGAACCAAAACTAAAATAAATTACTCCATGTTCTGCCGAATCTATAAAAGTTTGAAGATCCTAAAACAAAAAATAATACAACATACATTTTGTATACAATTTTTTTTGAAGATGATATATTTTATCTTAATATGAACATAGATACTAATTACAGTTGCATTATTTGTATACAAGGTGATTTTTTAAGCGTGTTCGTCATATTTTTATTCTTTAATTATGCATATATTCCAATTCAAATTTTTGAAATTTTTAAATACACTTGAAGATTATATTTTTTAACGTTTTTTTACCACTTAAAGATGATCCTATAATAATACAAACTTCTATTTTTTTAAATAGCCCCCCTCCCCCACTCCTTTCGCTTAAAAATATTCAGCAGATATTTTTTTTGAGTAATTTGATGTACCTACCTATCAAAATCAAAATTTGGACTAGTAGTTTTTGAGTTACATAACTTTGTGTACTGAGGATAATATTTGTCTATGGTAATGGGTTAAGTAAATATGGGGGTTTAAACGATTTGAAAATGTTAATATTTACTATTGATATATCAATATAAATAATATACAAAAATGGTTTAGGTAAAATCAATACTACATAATATAAAATTACATAAAATTTATATTTTTGTAAAACTATTATTAATTATTATTATCTTTAATATAAATATTGTAATAACTCAGAAACTACTCATTAGAATTTTGATTTAGATACACCAAAATGTTCAAGAAAATTATCCGCTAAATAATTTGCAATGAAAAATGAGGGTTCTCATTTGAAAAATAGAAGTTTGTATCACCACATTCCTTAAGTAGTAAAAACAAAATCAAGAAATTGAGAATATAGTCTTTAGGTATATACTTAAAAATGTACTGTTAAAAGAAAAATGGGGGTTAACATGCTTAAAAAATCACTCTGTTTAATGATGAGTAGGTACATTTTTTTTGCATCACACGTCCACACCTGTTGAACTTTGTTAGCCAATAGACCTAAGTGGAAATAATTGGAAGGTACATTTTAAAACCGTTGTTCATCTTAAAACTATAGGCTTACAACTCAAATGCAGTCACAATTATGTAAAAACGTATAGGTACATAACAAGGTTAATTAAATATAATACATTTTTAACACTAAATAAATAAAATAGTAACTTCTAACTTCATACCAGTATGTTAATTACATGTTAATAACAAAAACCTTTATTAAAAATATATAATTTTATAAAAATTGTTATCATTTATAACAACTTGCAATTTTTATATTTTTAACAAATAACTTTGATAATTTTATCCAAAAAAGTCAGATAACTGGTAAGATTATGTTGAAACCAGATTTAAATTAAATATGTTATCAAACTATTGATAATTTAGGTTTTTGATAAAAAAACAACATTTTTCAGTTATGAATTAAGCAGTGGGTACCTATTTAATATTTTATAAAATTGAATATAATAATATACAAAAAAATAAATATTTCGTTGGCATTTAATATTTTAATACCACGTACCCATGCGTTATTTTAGAAAAATGGATGAGAACGCTAATTAAAATCAAATGCTAGTTTAAGAGCTAAGTTCCCATGGGTCCTCCCTCCTCAAATTCGAATACAGATTGTACATGACATTACTGCTCAGAAGATACTGCAGAAATAATATTATAATATGTCTATTATTTATGTTTTCTCATATTCATGCTGAAGTTTTTCAAACAAAACTTAATATATTTTTAGTTTTGTTAATTTGTTGTGTACACAGTCCCGATATTTTTGTAATCGTCAAAACTATATTAAATGCTTGAGGACAAAGCCAAACATTAACGAGTTTATAAGTTTTTTTTTTCGTTAATAATACTTTTAACTTTTAAGTGGTATTAGCTAATTTTAACTTGACTATTGGGTACTTATTACGTTTTACTGCGATGTAGCGTATAGTGATAATGTGAATACATTAACGCTTTACTAATTAAACAAAAACAAAACACACGTCATCATTGAATTACATTCATGGCTCTTCTCAGAATCTAAAACATAAGTCGGTGGCTTAAATTGCATTGTAAAAAATAAATAGGCTGATAGATGTATAGGTACTCGTCAATCGTCATGAAATAAATTAAATATTTCATTCAGAAACTTAATATCATTTATAGGTAATAAATATTAGTACTTTTTTGATTTAAAAAATGTCGTATGGTGATGGGAAAAATTATGAACTCGACATTTCTTGAAATGAAAAATGTTTTATTTCATCTAGATTTTGCACAAAATTGAAGTTAATAAATCGAATGATGAACCCACTAAATAGTATAGGTAAATAAGGTACCTACTAAATGGACTAAGAAAGCGTTATAGAAACGAATTGTTTAATAGTTATAACTTTTATATTTTGTAACGTTATTATATATAATTTTTTAATCCAAAAATCGACAATTTTGCACAGAATATGAACATATTGACATAATATATGATATAATATTATGTTCAATACAATCATATTTCAGATATACAGGGCGATTTTTTAAGCATGCTTATCTCTATTTTTTCTTTTAACAATACATTTATTCAAATTTTGATTTTTAGAAATTTTAATAATAATAATTATTATTATTATTTATTATTTTTATTCCTTAAAAATTATCTTATAAAAATATAAACTTTAAATATATATGATATGTAATATTATATGTAATATTGATTTTATCTAAACCATTTTTATAAATTATTTATACTAATAGATCAATAGTAATTATTAACATTTTAAAATTATCCAAGCCACCACATTCTCTACTTAACCGATTGACATAGACATATATAATTCTTAGTACACAAAGTTATCGAACTCAAAAACTACTCGTTCAAATTTTAACTTAAATACATCAAATTTCTCAAAAAAAAAAAAAAATATATCTAATGAATAATTTTAAATGAAAACGGGGATTTCTATTTGAAAAACAGAAGTTTGTATTGTTACAGGACTATCCTTAAGTGATACAAAAAATCTCAAGAATTCAATAATATGGTCTACAAATGTATTTAAAAATTTAAAAATCAGGGTTTGAATATATGCATAATTTAAGTATAAAAATAGAACGAGCATGCTTAAAAAAACACCTTGTATATACCATTTCAGCTAGATACAAAAATTAAAGAAAAGCTAAAGGTATAAAAAATATGACAGCACATAATACGCAAGTATGCCACTCTCTTGTTTGTTATTCATTAATCATTATATTATATACTAACTGTGTGACCCGACTTCATTCAGGAAAAAATTAACAAAAATAAAATTCGGTGCCTACCTCACGTGTAAATCAGCGTCAGTATAATTATATAGCTTTGTAAACTATTTCGGCCAAAATGAGGAAATCTACCCGTGTCGATTGGATATAGCACTTTGTATATTTTAAAACGTTTTTCAAGCTATACTTTAAACTTTTCCGATATTTTTAAGACTAATCTTTGATATTTTCGTCAAAATCTGTCGAGTATTTTTTTAGTTTATAATAGGGCCTTCAACCTTTTGAGGCGGCGGGCCAACTATTATTTTTTTTAAATCTCGCGGGCTGTACACAATAAAGTTATATAGAGATAATAAAAAGGTCTCATTAATACATAAAAAAATACATGTTATATTTTAAATGTGTTCGTAGGCCACAAATAAAAATAAACAGTTGAACCGTGGGTTGAAGACCCCTGGTTTATAAGCTATAAACATACGGACCAACCAGGTTAAAATTAATCATCTATCGTTTTCCGTTTTTCCGTAAAATAGTCATATAGGTAATAGTGTAATACAATATCTGTGAAAACCCCGTCAAAAATCAGGTCATCTGTTTCGAAACTTTTCCTAGACAAAGACATAAACAGATAGTCAAAATTATCTACAATGCGTGTTTCATGAAATACTGCATTTAATCATTTAATTACGTACATTTGAGAATTACAATGTATACAACAATTTGAAATTTGAATACTTTGCATTTTGTGGTATGCAATGTAAATAAAAAAAATAAATAAATGAGATTGTAAATAATTGCATGATAATCAACATTCAAAAGCTTTGCGGTGAACGATCTTTTTTGTGATGCTGTACGTAGAATTTAAATACCTACACATTTTTAGGCATACTTACTCTAAAAAAGTAACATATAATTTACCATGAAAAAAGCAAGATTTTTCCAAATAAATTCTTGGCACCTAAACTCTATATATATTTATATCAAGTTACTATAGAAAAAAAATTATTCAATCATAATAAATATTATATTTTCTATAACCAATGACAACTACCTAAATATATACAAAAAAAATATTAGATTGTCGTTAACTGAGGCAGAATTTATATGTGAGCCAACATTTAGAGGTTGAATATTCCGTAATTCACTATAAACCATGTTACTTAGGGATTGTGTAACTTTCTATTTGAGAAATAATTACTAGAATTGATTCAGTAATTCCACAAACAAATTTTACCTCTTTATCTATCTATCTATATATATATATCGTTATTGAACTTCTCTGAAACAGATTGAATGATTTTAATGAAACTTTTTGTGTATATTTGGTAGGTTTGAGAATGGGTCATAGGCTAATTTAAAAAGGGAGAGGTCCAACCCTAGGAGCTGCTCAAACAAGGACTTATGAGATTTATGATAGAAATATTTGTTTATAAATGGTTGCCATTGGTTATAACAGATTATATTAGTAATACTAGAAATAAATTTTATAAATTAGTATTTTATTTTGTGTATAAAATATAATTACCATTGGTTAATTGGGCAGATGTGGTAAACGCATGTATCAAATCGTCGCGTTTACGGACTCGAAATAATAAATTATATCATAGAGAGTTGAATATACATTGTTATTTTTTAATAACAAATTTAAGATTAGTATTGATTAAGTTACTACATCTATATTTATAAAAATGAATGTTTGTCTGTATGTCCTTTACGAACTTCTACACTATTCATCCGATCGCCATGAAACTTTTGGGAGTTGTTGAGAACACTCCCGCGAAAGTTTCTGGCATATAACATCCTATCCTACGTACATATTATATGCTAAAAATTCTGGGAAAACTAAAAGTGCTATTTTTGATGGAATATAATATGTATAATCTCTGTTTAATTATAGGGTTGTCAATGGTTACATGTTTTATAACTATTATAATTTGTAAAAATATGGCACATACATATTTTTACAAATAAATTTATAAAAAAAAAATAAATTTTTGGCATGGGCAACCATCGCAATGTTTTTCATGTATCTACCTAATACTGATTTTACTTACTTACGCACCTCATGGGGTCCACAATCCACTGCAGGTGGATTGACTACCTGATAATTTACTGCTCACGTATTGCCCGTTATTCAATGCAATGAATACCGGCCTACCTAGACGTTTTAGATGCATGTAAATCACTTAAGGTTAATTTTAACTTAATAGTTAATATTTGGCTCAGACAACGCTGGGTGGGACAGGTAGTATTTATAAAATATACTATATAAGTATAGATGAGGCTAAATAATATGAAGGTAAGTGGTTATGGGCCTAACTTAACCTATAATAATATAATTTATTTTGAATTATAATTTAATTTTAAACTGGATTGTGGTTTTACAATATTAAATTAATAAAAATTATGGACCATTCGAATAAATATTATCGTCACTTATAAGAATCATTGAAAAAAAAAGATTCAGAATTATTGCATGTGATTGCAATAGAATTGTTAGTTGAATTTATTAAAAATGAATATATGCTTATAATGCGACAATGGTAGACGGCCCCGTATGGTCATATAGTTAGGAGCGAATAGTGAAAAAAAATAATAAGAATAATAAGAATGCATATGGTATGGATATCTATGTTATTGTGCAGTACCTAGTACTTACATTAGCTATAAGTATATACTAAATTATTATACGTACCTCAGGCAGAGGCTTGGGCTCTTTGATGTGCATACCACCTATATCAACAACACCTGGAAGATATGGTCTGGATACACCGACAGCATGATGAGAGTTGACTAGTGTTAAAGACACATTATTCAACATATCTTCAAGTGAAGGCCTGGATTCCCACCCTTTGTATGTGAAGTGTGTATCCATTATTTCTTTCATTTTAGGTAAATATAAATAATTTTCTACATATAACTGCAACACTCCAGCAATGGTGTTTTTTAAACGTTCCGTGAAATTCATATCGCTTGTTGTTTCCAAGAAGACGTTCGGTATGTACGAGAACGTGGAAGGGACGTGCAGCCATTTGCTAACACTGTTCCAGATCATGGCAGGCACCATATTAATAACAGGAGCGTTGAATTTATGACCCAAGGCCACAGTATATTCTTGACAACAAGATTCTATTATAACTAAATCGAACAAATTAGAATCCGGAGGAATTTGGAGGAAGTCTACCATCGATTTATGTGTCAAGATTTGGGATAATTTTACACCAACGTTCCATGCCAGCAAAGTTGACGTTATAATGTTATTGTTGATCATTTCCATATTTCTTTCTAAAACAAATCTGTTATAAATATCATTACTGCAATTAAAGGGTTCTGAGCAAGAACATGTGGAATCTATTTTTCGTCAAAAACCAGTATTTGATTAAAGCAAAAATGATAAGTAGATACTCATATCTATAATTGAGCTATTTGGTTTTTCCTTAAATGTCTGAAGAATAATAGATGTATTTGCATTTAAATAAATAAAACAAAGTTCGTAAAATTATAGAATAAATAAAATTATTTTTTAGTATTAAAAAAAAAAGAATAAATAGTAATTAATACAATATAGATATTTCTGGTAAAAAAAAAAAACAAGATAACTTCATAAATATTAAGGCTATTATAAGGTTATGTTTCTCGAAGAAATTATAAAAATAAAATCAGCTAATACTGCATTTTTTTATTGTGGCATAATGTACCTCTACCTAAATTAATTTTAACATCAGTTTTATTATGAACACATAATTTTAAAATATGTTTTTTTTGTTTCCTGTAGTTGTAAAAAATGGAATTTTCTAGTTTTCATGAACCTATAAACTATATAGATGCCTATGTACATGTGGCAGTGAATTTTTTAAAACTTTAAAATATACTATATGGCATATTTACATTGTACATCAAAGGGCCCCCACTATTCTCCCAATGTTATTTTAATTTAATTATTAAATGCAAATTAAAGCACCCACATAATCCAATGTATAATCATTTGTTTTTAGTTTTAGATGAATAAATATTTAAAAGCATTTTAGATTCTTAACGGCTCCGATAAATGTATTAAATTTAAATTTACAATTATATGATGTGTTTTTACGGCTGTGTACATGAAAAGAAGTAGAAAAAATTCACCGATTTTCAACTTTGAGGTTTGTGATAGGAATTTGGATGTAGTTTGTACTTTTGAGAGGTCAAAATAGAAAATTCTCAGTACCTACTTTTTAAAATAATCGGGAAAAACAAAAAAAGATTTTTACACAAAACCAATTTTGTTTCTTAGGTGTAACTTAAAGACAAAAAACTGTAGATACTTGAATTTTTTTAAAATATTTTACTTTTGTTGAGCTATTTATAGACATTTAAAATTTTAATTTTTTAAATTGTTTTTTTGTTATATAATTAATGATAAAAAATATTTGCAATTAAAAAAACTTAAAAATTTAATACAAGGTTGTTATAACAACAATTTATAAGTATTACATACATATGCACATTTTTTTTTTATAATCATTTAAATTTAAATTTTGACAAAATATAGCTGTTGAGGAACCTTGTATTTAATTTACAATTTTTTTTGACAGAATGAAAAATTCTCGTCTATAAATAGCTCAAAAAGTATCAAAATATATTGAACATTTTTTCTTGGTGATTGGTGCTGCTGAAAATGTAAAAACAGCGTCAGACATCATTTTATGGTGAATATTTTTAACTCATTCGTGTTTTGCTTTTTGTTTCTTAATACTCATAGATTTAAGTTAAGATTTTTGATATTTTATTTATTTTAGGGTGCTTATATCTATCTCTTTCCTTGAAACGAACTAGATAGAGTATTTTGTATGAGATTTTTAGTTTCATATTCTAAAGTAAAATATTATTTGGAGTATTTTGATCTATAAACAACAAATGTCGGACAAGTTGTTAATTAGTTATAGCTTTTAAAGTTATAAGTGCATATTTAAAGTTTAGATGAGCAAAATAGTAGGCCACCCACTCCACTCCACATCACTCATCGGTACTTTAAATACTCATAAGTTATAAGTTAACTTCAAACTCAATAATGTTTTTTGAACTCATAAACTACTTGTCAAAAATTCAATTTTTAAAAATGAAGTACTCCAATTACAATTAAAATTAGAAATACTCGGATTTGAAAAATATTAAAATTGCTGGTTGTAATTTAAGAATAAAAACTTTAACAATTAAAACTATTATAAACAGTAAATTATATATATATTATTTTTAAATATGTTGTTTTGTAACGACTTAAAATAATATAAAACAAATGAATATTTTCAAATACGCTAATGTTTTCTGTTATAAAGTGTCTTACGTTAAATGGATCACCCGTGGTATTATATTATGTATCTAACTACTCTATTACTTCCTTAAATTTTTAAAAATTATTCTGGCCTCATGTTGTAAGAAAACTACAATTTAATGCTTTTTAATCAAAACCCAATAATATGAATAATTAAAAAAAAATCAATTTTAATTCTAAATATGTAACTAATTTGAATCAAATTCGGATTCAAATATGTTTGTTTTACAAACAAATATACAAGTCCTGAGCCTGAGTATATTTTTATGTTCCTAATACCTATCCTATCTATATTATCTTATACAAAAAGTTTAAAACATGCTTATATTTTAACGATAACGAACCAGGTTGTTTGGAATCAAATGGGCCTATATCTGTGTAGTTGGCAATCTGACGATTTTGAGGGTACGAACTAACTACGGTTATGTTATGCCCTCTAAGTGACAGCTCTTTAAACAACGGTTGAAATCCACGAATATGACTTTTAAATGGCATCGGCATAAACACTAAAATGTTCGAAGCTCTTGCGACGGTAATTGCAGCACATGCAACTGTACAGAGAAATATGCTTGAAAACATTTGTATGTCAAATTCAAAAACGTAGTTTTAAAAGAACAATAATTTTACTATTGTACGATTATAATTTTTACGAAAAATGTTGAAAATTTAAAATTATAAAACTACAACTGGTTGCACGATGCATAACGAGTATGCTATTTACGCATTATATGATATTCAAACTTCGAGATAATATTATAATAATATAATTTACGAGTATATTTTAGTGTTCTATAAATCTGATTAGAAAAGATACGCAAACAATTACGAAATGGCTCATAATTCATATTATATCAAGATTTTAAGTTGACCTTCAACTTATGTATACTATATAGAATGTAATAGAAAGATAAAAAAAAACTAAAAAAAATAAAAATAAAAAGAGAATTGATCAAAGTTAAACGTATGAAAAATTGTTTGAGAATTATATGGAAAATAAATAATTTAAGATTTACTCATATCTATAATTCCTAAAAATAATATTTTCAAAAAAGTTATTACGGTTCAGAATAATTTACTCCAAAAATTATTTATATTTTAAAAAATTGTATAAAATAAACCACTTTAGAACATTTTTTTTTATCATTAACATTTTTCTTAAAATCAGATTTATAAATTAGCTATTTTAAATTTTTCTAAAAAAATTTGCATTAAATTTAAAATTTTTTATTTTCAATTTTATAAAATTGTGTACTTTAAATATAGAGCAAGTGTCTACAAATGTATATAAAAAAAAATTTTAAAATATTGATTAGAACAAAGGTTATTTTATTAGTCAGTTCGTTCTGTACAACCTTGTACACTGAGATTCGTTCAAATGTTCAATAATAATGTGTTTATATCTTAATTTGCACAACTTCATATCGCCGCAAGGTTCGGAACTTTAAGTAATAATACGCATTAATATAAACGCTTACATACAGAACAATTCAAAAAACATCACATCCAATTTAGATTCTGAACGGAGCTAGGAATGTACCTAATGATTTTACAATGTGTTTTTTTTCTTTTTTTGTTTATCATCAAGTTTAAGGGCAGTTAAAGTGCTCTGATTTTTTTCATCAGCATTTTTTCCGACAGGAAAGTGAATCTAGTTAATACTTTGGGGTTAAAAGTGAAAAATTCTCTATAGTTTTCAAACACGTCAGGAAAAACAACAAAATAATTAAGGGAAAAACGGGAATTTTTACGTGAAGCCAATTTTTGACAAAATCGATTATGTTTCTTAGTGTAACACCAAAAGTAATCATAGTAGATATATGGAATTTCCACAAAAATCTTATATAAGCAATTTCTATATACAATAAATTTTTCAATATATTTTGATTTTTTTTTGAGCTATTTAAAGGCATAATCAATTTTTGGGTTTTTTTAATTTATAACTTGTAAGTAAAAATTAAAAAAAAAAGTTGAGCGTAAGTTTATAATAGATTTTTATAAACGTCTAAACTTAAATTTTCGACAAAATACGCAAAAATCACGAAAATTTGTAGTTTTTTTTATTTAGAAATTCATAAAAAAAAAGTTTACCAGAAAGTCAAATAAATTTTTTGAGTGTTTGAAATTAGATATTGGATATTCACTCGTTTTTTCTAGGAACGATTTTCTTATTTTATTTTGATGTAATTCAAAAAGGAATAGCCGTAGACATTTGAAATTTTCGTTTTTTTAAAATTTTTTTTTCTATAAATAACGAAATTTTCGTAGGGTCAAATTGCTTGAAAATTGAATAAAAGATTCTTCATAAGTTGTTATAATAGCAGACAATTAAACATACATAGGTACAATTTTTTTTATAAACATTTAAATTTCAAATTTTGACCGAAATTTATTATCAAACACTTACAAATTGTTTTGTAGTTAAACATTTATAAAATGTTCAGTTTTTATAGCTAAGGATTGAAAATTTAAAACAAGGTTTTCTTAAGTAGTTTATAATGTAATCAAAAAATTAAAAAAATTATTTTTTATAGACATTTTGTTGGTGTGCATCGTGTTTTGGTGAAATACATGATTAAATTAAAATATAATAATACTGTCAAATAGACAGTATCATATTCATAATATAGGACAATAAAGCAAATGAGGTGAGACAGCACATCGTAAATAATATTTAAGAACGTGAGCACCGCAATAAAAGGGTAATACAGGTTTTCTATCGAGACACTAATGTGTGTAGCGTTTCATAGAGACCCGTGTTTTATATGTTTGTTTTTGTTTAATAAAGTAATATCAGTATCCAGTGCAAATTATTATATTATTTCTGAGTAGCCACAGTACATTAGCTTTATTTCGAGTCTGATCTGTAACCGGTTGATTTATGGTCTTTGAAGATGAGGTATAAAAGGTGAAGTGGTCATACCGACATTTTGAGAACAATTCTGAAACGTTTGAGTTCTCAAAATTAGGTAGAGGTGTACCATTGAAAGATAGGTATGACAATTTTAAATTCAAATTTGGATGAAATTAGATATTTAAACAAAGAATAACAATGTTATTTATTTCATTGTAATTTTAAAATACTTTTTGAGGGTTCTTGAAACTTTTAAAGTATATTATTTTATACACTGAATAACATTTTTAAATGCAATGTTTTCATCAAAAATTAATTCAACCTTACTGTATTATTAATAATAAAATGAATTATTTTAATAGCAATAATATTTTAAAATACATTTAGTTATGTAGGCTGACAGACCGTCTTCACTGAGAATTGTTTTTTATATATAATGATTTTATATTATTGAATTCAAATTTAACACTTTCATTACAGTGACCCCACTCGACACTAACTGTTCAGCAAAGTGGTATTCACTTGCCAACCTTTGTTAAATTTATTTGTAATATTTTCTATTTTAAAAATTATATATTACTATTCTAATATTTAATAACAGTATTGACTTACAAGTCACAATTAATATTTAAACATTGTACACATGATGAAAATATCAAATCTATGGTGAAGTATTTATACTATGTGTAAGTTTATTGTTTCTCTTAATTCTTCAACAATTAACAAAGTTTAAATCTATTAAATGATATTAAAGATTTAAAAAATGGCAGAGAATGAGGTAAGGTATTATCTCTACCATCTAAGAAGTTGAAGACATTTATTATACATTTCAGACCGGTGTGAGAGTTTACATCTGAAATAACACTAAAAATACAAAAATAAAAATCTAAAAATTGAATATTATTACCATTATTTAAGTCAATAATAACAAACTTATTTTATTTTAAATAATTTCTAAAAAAAGTCTAAAAAGGTCCAACAAAAAATTAAGATGGTGCATTAAAAATATATGCAATTTTTTGTACAGGCTTACATATAAACCCAATGAATAAATAGTTATTATTATTTATAGAGTAATAATTATTAATGGTGGTATCTAATCAAATGCAAAACTGTTTTAAATATTGAAACTGAAATGGCGTATGTAGACTTATCAGGTAATAAATTGTGCGCAAAAAAACCAAAACTTCTATTGGCGTTTATATAGCGCAAATGGCTTTGTTCACTTGTTGACCAATTAAAAATAGAAAACAAAATTAAAAGAATTCTCCTAGTTATATTGTTCTGGTAAGACATAAGAAATGTCGTCCCATGGATGACGGTAGAGCCCTTGTTTTAATCTCTTTTGATCCATAAAATGTCCTAAAAATACAAAAAAAATTGAATATTAGTTGAAAATATTTTTAAATGTCAGCGCACTGTTTGTTTTTTCAATATAGACACATGCAACATAGATAAAATGTAATCACAGAAGATCAATACCCCTTACAAAAAAAGAATAATATTTTTGAAGGCATGATATCAGTTTACATAAATATTGTCTCAAAACAATTTAAATTTACAAATTTATTTTTTATTTTTTAAGTCAAACAATAAAATATAAAACCAATATTTCAAAAGATAAATAAAAAATTCATGAAAAATTATTTTACAATAAAACATTTTATGAATGTTGCATGTGGATTTGAGAGAGAAAACAAACATTGCACTGATACCCTTATAAAATATCTTTTGTATGTTATATTACTAACCAATAAATCCAATACTTCTTCCAAGTACAAATAAACTGTTTATTGAACCCATATCAATATATTCGTGGGCTTCTTCACGAGTGAAACTTCCACTATTTCTCAACAAGTCACAAAATGATACAGCTATACATCCATCAACATTCAATATAAGATTGGGTTTTTTGGATGTAGTAATTTTTTCTACTTCTAAAGCATAGTTCAATAATGGTGTGGCTGGAAAGTTTTCTAAGACAAATTCTTTGATGATCTTTACTCTCATGTCTGGATTATTGATCTTAAAAAAAATTATATACAATTAATATTACTAACACATATTTATTAGAAAAATTAATGACTTACCGATTTTACACGATGACCAATACCCATGATGAGTGATCCCTTTTTACGCATTTGGTTCACAAACTCCATTGGAATCAAACCAGAGTCATATGCTTCGGTAAATTGTTTAGCAGCTCCATCCAATGCACCACCAAATCTATCTCCAATTGTCAACAATCCAGAAACCAGAGATGAAACTAGATCTTTACCTGCTCTTGCGCAGACAATAGTATTGTGTGCACCAGATACAGCAGGTCCGTGATCAGCAGTTACCATTAGACACATTTCAAAGAATTTGCACACATATGATGGCAAAGAACGTTGGAACCACAAAAGCGATATAACTCCACCAATACCCATATCTGCCTTTAGAACATCACTGATTGGCATACCAGCATACAATAATTCTTGTCCCCGTTCATCACAAATACTAGTCATAAATGAAGCTGGTTTACGAATAAGGCCAAGTTCACGTGCCCAAGAGTAATCCATGGGAACAGTTGGTGGTGGTAATTCAGCTTGAGGAATAATAACGCCTTCTTTCACCAATTTCTTATAAACATCATGAATAATATCACCCAAGAAGTCAAATGAAGTTGGCACAAATGCACCAGCCTCTCGAAGGCTGGCATTTTTGGTAGTAGCTGTTTCTTGATCTGAGTTGGCACATGAACCAGCATGACCAAATTGAACCTCAGATGTAAACATACCTGATAAAAATACATAATGTGTTGTAGTTAGGTAATTGTACATGTGCAAAACGTGGTCAATCAATTAAAAAGATGATGAAAAACTACAGTTTTGAAAGAAAATGTATAGATTGGTATAAAATAATGACTTGAAGTTTCCAAAGAAAAACTTATGAGATCCTATTAAAAGTGTATAATAAATCAAATGTACAATAATTTTTTGTCAGAAAGAACTTGGAATGGGCAGGAACATTTGTCAAGCAGAAAAAAGAAAACTCACTCATAAAGTCACAGAAAAGTGGAAAACAAATTAATGGGAAATAAAATAAGAGGTAAACCTTGCCAAAGTTGGTATATTACAGTAGAAAAATATCTAGAAAATCAATGTATTGCAGAAATGATCTGTTAAAACCTATATAAAAGTGTACTTACTGGCACAAGTTCCAATACACCAAGCAACAAGTGGTTTTGTGATTTTCTTTTTAGTCAAAGCTTCGCACACCTCATACTCTTCAACTCCTCCAACTTCACCCAATAGTACAATCATTTTAATGTCTGGGTCTGCTTGGTATCGCATGATGTGATCCATAAATGTAGTACCTGGATAACGATCACCGCCAATAGCTACTCCTTCGTATACACCATCAGTTGTTCTAGAGATGATGTTATTTAATTCATTGGACATACCACCAGATCGAGAAACATATGCAACACTATAAACATATTTTAAGCATAATTATTAATTTAGTTTAGATGATTAGTAGTCCTAAAGAATTGCCATATAAGTTGAAATATTACCTTCCAGCTCTATATAATTTGGAATGTAAAATATTGTCCATCATACCACCAGTATTACCAATCTTAAAACCACCCGGTTTTAATCCACCAACAGTGGCAGGTCCGATAACTGTAACTTTCTTTTCATTGGCTAACAATATTAATTTTCTTGTCATATTTTCAGGAATGCCTTCAGCAATAATAGCAATAGTTCTGATCTATAAAATTTACATAAATATTAAATGATGTATAGATTGTAAAATCATACTGTTTAAACTTTACTTGAGGATAATTAAGAGTTTCAATTGTACTGTCATAAGCAGATCGCAAAGATGCAAAGTTTACTAAGACATCAGCATTTTGATGCTTTAACATGGCATCTTCCATTCTTTTGTACACTAAAAATTAAAAAAAAAAATTGTTTGAATAGACATTTTGAATAAATATATAAGTATCACTTACCTGGAATTAAAACTTCTTTATGTCCCCAGTAAAATTTCAACTTATGATCACCAGTGAATGGATACACAAGGCATGCAACAGATGGTTCATGTCTTCGACAAACAAAATCAAAATCTAGCATACTCTAGAAAATAAAATAAGTTTATCATTTTTCAATTAGTAAGACTTCTTTTTAGCAAACTATGCCTTAATGAATAAAAATATGATAATTAAAATTTACCTGTACAGCTCTAGTTTGCATTCCCCAAACAATAGCCCTAGTATTGTTTCCAAATAAAGGTTTAATGGAAGGAGCCGTTGAAGTTAACTTAGGCTGTATAGATGATGTTATTGTTGTACTTGACACACCATTTTTAGATCCATCAACAACTTCTTGTTGTGCATTCACTGAATTTGAGTCCTAAACAATTTTTTTTAATACTAACAAATAACTTAATTGTAAGTTAAATGTATTATCTAACCTGTCCACCAGGCAAAAGAAAATTGGCAGTAACAGATTCTTGTTCAGTTTCTTTTGGTATTGATTTTTTACCCAGAGCATATCCAACAATAGCAGTCATGTGGGTTTCTGGTCCAAATACATAAATGGGAATACGTAAAGTTTTTCCTACTTCCCTTATAATTCTGAGACCTTCTTGATAGTTGGGACCAGCGCGACGAACGTATATTGTGATATTGTGATCTAAAATTTTAGTCTGGTATTCCGTCAAAGCTGTGACGATACCTTTGAATGTTGCTGCTACATTGGTGAAATTAGCAATACCACCTCCAGTAATTAAAACTTTGCCATTGGGATGTTTTTCTTGAGTCATTAAACCTAAAATGGTTTTTGCATACTCATAAGTTTGTTGTTCTGATGGAGCACCACTGTATTCTCCATAATTGGCTAATTCACTAGCACCACCATAATCACAAATGGTATCAGCATAAATAACAGAGGCACCACCACCAGCAACCATTGTCCAGATACGCCCTTTTTTGTTTAAAATTGTTAACTAAATAAAATGAAAACAATTTGAAAAATCTTGATAATAACTAAAAAATACTAAATACTAAATTTTTTTCTTAGCGATTTACTTTAAGTGAAGCTCCACTTTTAGCATCTAAATCTGCAATGTATGCTTCTTCTGGGAAAGCATCCCGTCCAAATGGTGGTGGGTACTCAATTTCACCCCAAGATGAACGACAAATAAAATCAGCAGTAGAATCAATTTTTGCAGCTAAATCCAAAATGTATATAGCACTATCTGTTACTACCAATGGGTTGATTTCCAAATATGTGAAGTAAAGGTTGACATACATTTTGTATAAAGCAACTATAAATGTTGCAATAGTTCTAAAATATATGCATTTTCATAAATTATAAAAATATATTAGTTGTTATTTAATAACATTTTTACTTTTGTTTGGCTGGGCCGACTTTGGTCAATAGCTTTTCCAAGATTTGCTCTTCAGTAACATTTTGTCCAATTGGTACTTCAAGTTTTAATGCTTTAGCATCAACATCTCCAATGTCTACACCACCTTCATGATGAAAGAGAATTGTATCAGCGTGGCGATGAGAGTAGATGCATACATATGCTTCTTCTTCCTACACATAAAAATTCTTAGATGAATTAATTTATTTTAAATAAACAAGTATGTACTATACATACAGCTTTGTGAGGAATGAATGGTTCAATGATAAAATTTTTCAATTTTCCATTGGCCCGACCAATTTGTTGGTCTTTTCCCAAACGCTCTAGAATCCATTGCTTAGCTCCAGAATAGTCAGTTTTTACTTTGATCAAGCCTAATTTACCACGACGTTTTATCAATTGATCAGGTTTTGCAACTAAGCTCTGAAATTGTAAAAATGTTTATTAAGTATTATAAATATAATTAAAAATAAAATATTTTAATACTTCAGCTTTAAGCCACGGGTTATCCAGTACAAGATCTTCCCATTTTGTGTTTTCATTAACTGAAGCAAACCTGCATTTCACAGCAGATGTTAATGGAGCTAAATTTCTGTTTATAATATCTTTACCGGCTGCTTCACTTATTGCTTTGGCTGACATTATGAATCAACTGAAATAAAAAATTTAGGTAATTAGTAAATTTCATTAATAATCATGATAATATTATAACATATTAAAATATTTCATTAAAAAGTTATTAAATTTATTCATTAGCCATTAATTTTTAGAGAAAAATATGAATAACTACTACACAATATAAAAGTTTTTTTTTATGTATAATTATACAATCTATATTATTTGATAGAAATATATAATAAGGATATATATGCTAAAAGTAATAAATATAACAATAACATTTTTGATGAAAGGAGCCACCTCTGCCACACTTTGTAATGTATTACTTTTTTTTTTAAATCTTACAATAGACTACAATACTACTTGCCTTTAAGGGTCTAGGAGGATTAACAGGTACCCAGTATTAATAACAAAAGCCAAATTTTTAATTTATATTTAAGTTAAAAAAAAAAAAAATTAAAATATTAAATCTAAATACAATAGTTAACAAAAAATGCCTGATCAATTTATAAGTGACTGATTGAGCAATTTATTCAATCAATCTTTTTAATATTAAAAAAATATAGGCACATATAAAAAAATATAGATAACACAGGGGTCATTAAAGGTCAACTTCATTTATAAGTAAACTTGAACGACCTTAAATATTATATATTATTCTTAAAAATATATCACTTATACTTATATATAAGAATCATATTTTAATAATAAAAGCAGTATTTATTATTAAAATATAGAATATATTCAGTTAAGCAGGAGTAAATATCAAAAATTTGTTATTCAACATTGATTTTTATATTTATTTTAAATCCCATTATTCTAATATTATATTTTGAATTTATATATAAAACTTCATAATGACATTGTAGTTCGAAATAAGGATAAATCATGTATGACATAAAGGTAGTATATTGCACAAATTAATGAACATAATATATTAGATTATTTCTAAATATATTGATATAATTCATGCTTAATTGATTAATTAACAACTCATTAAAAATAATATAAATGGAACGTGCATTAAAAATAAATATTAAGTAATTTTCACGATTTTCTATTATTCATTAAAACATTTGATAAAATCTCTCCAATAAGTAGATATAAAATTTATTATGTTCTAATACAATTAATTATATATAAAGTAATGTATTATATGAAATTCTTGCTTAAATAATTGATGATACATATAATAGGATCAGCATAACTTATTGATTGTAATTTTTGTATCATTTGAAAACAAAAAAAAATTATAAATACATTCAGATACAGATAATATTTGTTTTACTTCATTTACTTAAATACTTATAATAATTTTTATTTAATAAAGTACTCACTTTGAGATCAACACAAAGTGAAACCAAATGAACCTTATACGCAAAATAGGGAATGAATAAAATTATTTTTAAATTAATTATTTACTTCATTTTGTCATTTTAATTTTACATATTATACTATATTACTTTAATTTTACATATTTATCTTATATTACGATAAAGGGCTGTACATATAATGCATAAATTGAACATAAACCACCACAAAATAAATAAGTTTTTTTTAAATAATTTATTTCAAATTTTTACAATTTTTTTTTTAAATTTGAGTTTTATAATCAAATTGGTGAGTATTATAAATTATGTTTTTTAATGCATTTGGATACGTGAGGATCGTTCCATGCAATTTTGAGTTTTATAAGCGACATTCCTTATACTTTTGTAACTTAAAATTCGATGGTATTTTATTAATTATTAAAATATCCCTTATATTAGTAAAAACAAACCCTTATTAAATCTATGATTATGCTGAATACAAATGTATACACTATAATGATGAAAAAAACGATGCAATGGCATTTAATGAAATTTCAAGAAAATATTATTTATAGAAAATTATAATAAACAAAACGTCGACTTTGTAGATGCCTAATTGTTATTCTTCTATAATATTTAGTAATTATAATGAGTTACTAGTTTTAATATTAATTCTTAAAGGATGGGCCCATCGGGAGTATGAATCAGACCTTCTTAAAGCTCTAGTTTACTAGTCTTGAAAGCACTGGTGATTTTGATCTCAATATTAATTTTATTTTTTCAATTACTTTCTTAATATGAATATAATTTTTCGAAAATTACAAAAAATTATAAAGGATGCCCCTTTCTACACATAGTTTGTTTAATTTCCATACTAACTTCTTAAAATAAGTGAAAAGAAATGAATATATTGAACATTAATTGTATCAAAAAAAAAAATCAACCAACTGTTGTACAACTGAAATATTATACTTGGATAAGAAAAAGTAAATTACCGTCAGTATACTGCTTATGATGATAAATGTACCGATTCTGATCAATGAGATCGTTAAAATATATTGACTGTGTTTGTATGAAAACACAGTATTTAGATAATATTACGATTCGCGACTATGTAGTATGCAATGAGGCAGACAGTGAACACTGTCGATGGCGCGAACACAACTGACACGATCGGGGAAAGTTATTAAGTTCGCCCTTTCTTACGTGACCAAGGTCACAACAATATCCCAGGCAATATTATAACCTATTGACTTAGACCGGTATAGATAATGATTAAAGACTGAGAAGCTTGTTTTGTTGGGCCAATTGATCATAAAAAAACCGTTGATAGCAAATCTTTGGGTAAATAATAAAACATTTATATTTAACTCAAAATGTTAAAAACATTTTGATTTTATAAAATAATTATTGAAGTTACGCGATTTTCATATACTACTAACTCTTGAAATAAAAAAAAGCATTTTATAACAATAAAACGTGACCTAAGTATTAATATTTTTTACTTGAAAGAAAAAATGTGTTACACGACATTCGACTACATAGTAATTATTAATTAGTATATAATATGTATTTTGTACTTCAAAATTAAAAATATATATACTTGAAAAGTGTCAAAATTAAATTTACTCAAGATTTCTAGATTTACGAAGATATATATATATGTATATATATTTTTTTATATTTATTAATACGATTTTAATATATGACTATATGATAATTTTTATAAGCCTGCGAATATAATATAGTTATTTATTTTATTCAAACTAGATTCCGTTAGTACCTACTTAATTAGTTTCAATAATAGTATGAATATTTTATCATACATATTGTGTAGTATACAGTATATGATAAAAAAAACCGACGTGAGAATGTGAGATAGAAATAACAGCATTTTAATAACTATTAAAACAAAAATCATGTTTTTAATGACAGGTACAACATCATTAGAATTTATACCTACTTGAAGAAAAATTTAAAGTAGATTTAAAGTACAATTGAAAAACAACTGCAATTCAAATTGAGATAACCAGATTATTAAAGTGTATGGATACAAGTTGTAATTAATTATATATCTAATATAAGCACGGTTTTTATTAAAACTTAATTAAGGGATTTATTTTAAAAATACATTGAATGCAATATCTCGTAAATGACAGTTTTTACTAAATTATAAATAATTTAATATTTTATTCAAACAAAACTTCTCTAAAATTGTTTAATCTTTAAATATTTTGTACTTTGTGATGCTGGACATGTTGCGTACTTATTTATTTAGGTAATAGGTACAAAGGCCAACTACCACTAAAACATAGTTACTAGCAATTAATAGCTGAAGGTCGTCATCATAATTCAAAATTAGTCTAGAATTAATATGAAACTAAAAAGTAGTACCTATATTGAAGAGTACAAGTAGGACATAGGTAGGTATATTATTTCGTATCATCAAACCACAAATTTTAAGCCTGCAACATAACTCGTCATGTCATAATATGTAGTTTTACAAGTTTTTCCACAAGTAAGAATCTGGTTAGACTTTAGCAATAAACAAGCAGGAAACTAATAACATGCATGTACTAGATACTTTTCTATCAACCTTGTTGATAGACAAGGTCATATTTTTCATAAAAGTTATTAAAGTATCAATTTTTTAAATACGTACTTTTTAAGAAACGTAATAATATTAAGCACTAAGAACACGAATGTCACTTAAGACTTAAGCTATATATTATTGTAAATAACCACCCCACATACTTTACATAGACATTTTAAAAATATTTTACATTTATTAAATTTACTTTAAAAACAGAAAATCAAATTACAACATTTTAATATTAATATAATCAATTTATAACATGTTTGTAATAGTTTTAGTAAAACTAAGTAAACTAACTAAATCAAATTAATAAAACATTTCTTTTTCATAAATTATAAATTGTTATAATTAATGACACTTATAATTTCATCATAAAATCAAATTTATTATCTATTATCTACTTAGACAATAATATAATAATGGATACCTAATTAATGAAGAATTGTTATTTAAGTTATTTTGCTAAGAACTAAAATAAATCTTAAATCTCTTACCGATTTCACCTAAGTTATATACAGCGATAAAAGTGAAAGTAAAACGTGTCACATAATAAAGTAAACAAAATGATGTAAGGACATGGAGAAAACACGTATTAACGAATTATCTATTTTTGTATCACATTAGTCGTTATACAGCTGAAGAGCTAATATCGAATAATACTAATGGACGTATTGACAATTATTAATTGTTTAGAACAATTATTATAATATGAGTATTTCATGCAAAAAGCTAACAAATGTATTTATACTGAATCGATAATAAGGTCAACATAAATAAAAGAGTACAAACATACAATTACCATTTATGTTACTACAATTTCACTCTACTATTCAAAACTCAAAATAATAAAACCATATAATATAATAAATAATAATTAGTCGGCTGAAAAAAGTTTATTTAATTTTAAATGTCTATGTGTTTAAAGTACAAGTGTGAGAAATGGATACTTTTAAATTAACCAAGTTACTCCAAGGACTCCTTGACATTGATAAACCCTAACCCTGATGGTATCAGTATTAGTCCGTCAATTTGTATTTATAATGTATGGACGTATTACTATCTGACGTATTATTGATACTATATCTAATAATTAAAACTATTTATGAATCATAACATACGTGTGTAATTTCTATACTCTGTAGTGATAATACGTTGTGGCGTAATTTAGATTACTGAAGACTTTTTTTCCCATATTACAATATTATAAATAGTAAACCAGTTCAGATGTATATTTTGTTGTACCAATAAGTAATAAAAGTACTATAAATAATAACCAAATAAATTTATATACAAAAGAATAAAAAATAGTATTGTAATTAATTTAATACTTTAAATCAATCACCAATATAAAGGTATAATAAATTGATGATTATTAGGTATTTATTTTTAATAAAATATAAACACAATACATTTTAATGTAAACTTCAATACCTATTATATACAAATTTTAACAAATTATTTTAACTCATAATTGACATTTTATGTTTAGAAAAATCCTTATTTTGGGTCGCTGTAATTGCGTCCCACTTCTTTTTATGTAAATTTCGGTCCGGGTATATTTTATACAAATGTAAATTCGGCCCGGTTATATTTTGTATATAATATGTAAATTACGACCTAAATATTTTTTATTCATACGTAAGTTAGGTCTAGGGATATTTTTGTAAAATCAATATTTTCCTTTCGTCTATGATAAAAAATGTATTATTAAAAATAAAATTCATTTGTATTCGTTTTAAATTTCATACTATTAAAAATGTTGTGTAATTCCAAAAAAAGTGACGTATTTTAGGTAGAATAGAAAACTTAGTCATTAGGTATACAAATTTCTTTTAATTAATTTTATATCTTGAGAAGTTAAAGTTTCAATATATGCATTTTGTAATTCAGAATGAATAATTTTAGATAGCCTGGTAGTGATTATATCGTCAACAGCTTTTCTTTTTAAACTATTGTTAAATTTCTAGTTAGAAGTTAAATTATTTAGAAGTCGTGGTTGTGAGCGGGTATTAGAATACACGGATACACGGAGCCCGGGTACGTGGACAAAAAATATATTAAAGCCTGTGAATTAAATGGCCGTGCATGCCCGTGTATTTATTTATCATTATCCGTGTATATTGTATATTAATTCAGAATTCAAATATACTTTAAACATAAATATTTATAATAATATAATGTATATATATTCCAATAATTATTAATTGGCTATTAATTAATAATAAAAATTGCATAGCTGTCATATTGAGTTCAGAAAGTGGAGCAACCATAGGTCAGAACTGCAAAGTAGTGAAACCCCGTCATAGGTAAAAACACGGGTACCCATGTAGTTCATTACATGTTGTAATGGCGACCCCTACTTATATTATATTAAGAGGACGCTACACCCGCATATGTGTCTTTGTCTTACAAATGTAAAACATAGCAAAAATTGTTTTGCGCGGGAAAAACCGAGAAGGCTACAGTCATAATTAAGAAACGAAATTTTCACCACATAAAAAGGAGAACTTTGGCTGTGCAATATCGTTTTTATTTTTTCGATATCGGAAGTACAAAATAAATTTTTTAAGTTTGAAAATAATAAGAACTTTTTTCGTAATCCGATATCGAAAAAATAAAAATGATATTGCATAGTCAAAGTTTTCCTGTTTATATGGTGAAAATTTCGTTTCATAGTTATGACTACAGCATTACAGTCTGAGTGATTCTATCCCGTGCAAAACAATTTTTGCTATGTTTTACATTTGTAAGACAGAAACAACAAACAAGGGTGTGGCGTCCTCTCAATGAACATATAATTTACATCGTAGATTACTGTTTTTCCGATTGGAAAAAATAGATTATTCCGAGAGGCAATTTACTTAGTGTCATTGAGTATAGATAGTACTATGGTATATGTGATAATAATAATGTATAACTTTGACTTTTTTTTTGGGAGGGGGGAGGAGGGATAATTGCAATTTACCTTAACTCAGATTATTTTTCACTGACATATTATTACATAGATAATGACTATATATTTATATATAATATGATATAGATTAATATATTTGATACAATACATTAATAAATAAGAGATAACAATACAGTTTTGTTAAAAATGATGACATCATAAACTCTCATTGAGATAATTTTACCCAAACATTGAATTTAGGATATTTAAAAATTATTAACATTCTATACACTAATAAGAAACATTGACTGTTAATCTCCTAATTCTATTTTTAGTTATAAAAATTAATTTTAACATTATAATAAAAGATATTTACACTATTTTGTATTTAGTCTAAATTAAACTTTGTAGAATAATAACAATTATAATTAATTAGAAATTAGTTATTGGAAAATTATTATTTATTATTATTATTTTATAGTCAAATAAAATATTAGATTTAAACAAAATAATAATGGAAAAGATACAAAATATTAGTTTCTCCGCAGCTAATAAATCATATTATTTAAAAATAGTTTTAACTCTTAAACGGTCAGTGGACACGCTCAGGTCTCAGTATGTAAATATTATAGTATTAATTATTAAAATTTTTATAAAAATAATAAGATTGATTGAAAGTAGCAATGAATCACCTTATGTATAACTATCGGATTTAAATATACAAATCTTGATATCCAAAAAACCAATCATATTAAACCGTTTAAAATAAATTAAAACTAATAATAATATTGCATTATTATACCAAAATCGACAAATTTTAACATTCATAATAAAATTACTAGAATAGATTTTTGAAATAAGTTACAAGTTCGAATGACATAGCGGCCATATTATATTAAGGTATTCTTAAATATAATTTCTAAGTCTTCTGTTATTGGGGTTCTCCGTTTCACGAACATACAACAAAGCGAACTTGGATTAATGAGAAATAGCACAAATTTTGTGTTGTTAGAGTGAATTTACCTATTATCAAACTTTTAAGGTTAAATGTAAGAATATTAACTATAATAATTATACATTGGTTTTTGACGAAGTTGTAATTTTAAAGGGAGTTATGAGCATTTTTGTATTGTAATATTTTACGTAAGTAGGTACTTCCTTAAAACATCAGGTATATTTTGCTTAAAAAGATGAAATATTGTAAAAAAAAAAACAACATTTGAATAAGGATAATGTTCGTATCTATAAGTTTGATAGTAAATTAATTCTAATAATGAATATTATAACACAAAATTGGTTCTACTGTACGCAAATTTGCTTATATATAACGGAGAAAATAATACAATACTATGGTGTGTGGCGACCAGTTAAAATTGTAAATTTTATATCAAAATTAAAAAAAAATAATATATTTTCGAAATCTTAAAATGAACTTAAATATATTTGTTGATTATAATGTTGATAAAATAATGCAAAAAATTTATTACTGACACAATAATTAGAAAAGTTATAACACCATATTATTATACGTGTTGAATTTTCAATCAATAGAGGGATAATATGCTGAATGCCTTCAGCAAGCTCGAAATTATAACATATGTATGGCTAAAACAGAAACCAAAAAGAACACTATCTTTTCTCAAATTTTTGAAAAACTATGTATAATTTTGCAATTATAAGCACCATTAAAAGTTTTATATTTTTCTAACATTTTAGATTATGAGCGGATGAATGTATTGATTTTAGAAGTATTATTTTTTTTTTTGTGTACCTATATATACACGATATGTAGTTGAAAAAATTATTTGATTTTCAACATTGGGAATGGTTGCTGATGGAAAATTTTGTCTTATTGGTACTTTAGAGAACAAAATTGAAAATTCATAGTACTTTTCAAAATCGTCAAAAAATGGAAACGAGAATTTTACGCAAAATCAGTTTTGACAATATCAATTATTAACCCTAAAAATTGTAACCGTAAATACATGAAATTTTCACCAAATGTTTATATTAACATTTTGTGTACATAATAACATATTCAAAATATTTTGAGCGATATGCATTTGTAGGCATAAACAAATTTCGATTTGAATTAGTTTTTAATTTTTTTTTAATTATTATCGATTTAAAAATTTTGTTGAATCACATGTAGTTTGAAAATTTAATATAAGGTTTCTCATAAGTTGTTCCAATAGCAGTTAAAAAATATTAAAGATACATAATATTATCATAATTAAGTTATGCATAATAACATTTTCAATATATTTTGATTCATCTTTATGCCATTCACCGTTATATACGGACTTATACGGTACATCGGCATTGACTTGTTAATAATAATAATAATAATTAACAGCTAATAATATTATAAGAATTTTGAATTTCTATTTAAAACATCACATATTATACTATTTTGGCAAAAACTAGTTTAAACTTCGATCTACTGAATTACAGTAGTATAAATATATTAAAAATATCCTTAGAAACAGAGGCAAACACTCAGAACAGTTTTACGTATACAATGGTCTATCATTGAATTTAAATTTTACCTATCCATTACACACTGTTATGATTACAATGACCTACTCGATGACAATAGGCAGGTACGTGTCTCCTAATATTATTATAATATAAACTGCAATTTCATTTTTTTGATTTTTAAATATTTTAAATTTTATTTAATTCATTCATTGCAAAAAAAAAAAAATATATATGAAATTATGTTGGTGTCTTACGGAAAAAGTGGAACATTCAAATACGATGTGTCCCTAGACCAAAAATGGTAAAAAGACGATGCCATGATACTTTAGGAAGTATTTTAAATTGCGCGGAAAAAATAATGAAATTAATCAAAATTTTTGTGGATAATTGTTAATATAATGTTATTGGAACAACTTCGCTATGGTACAAAAAAAGGCCCGTTCTTTTATAACGATAAAAATATAATAAATACTGTCAAGTTGTTTTCGACGTGTTATAGATATTTAAATTACAAATAAATTTATTTTTATTAATATTTATTACGTATTGCTTTAATGTTTAGATTAAGTTTATTATTGAATAAGCTTATGGTTATATAACGAAGCAATTATAATTTTATAGTAAAGAAATAAAACACTTAAATTGGCTAAAAAAAAAACGAGACTTATATTTTTTGATAAATATTAAACTGTTTAAGTTATACTAGGTAATTTATTAATATAAATACAATTATTTTAAATTCATAAATATTTGGTTTAACAACTGCCAATTCAGAAAGTTTAATACTTGTCGAATTTAATGAAATCATGATTATCATACACGAGGAGGATCACACAAGGGATACTAATTTTACAATTCAAATTAGTAACCTCTATAATTATATACTGTATATTTTAATAGACAGTATATAATTGGTGAAGAATTTGCAATATTTTTATGTTGCAGGTTACATTGTCTTAGACAGATAAAATTAAAATAAATTATTGGTAAAACTCGTCCTATTTGTATAAACACTATAAACAAAATAAAATAACAACAAAAAAATACATGTTTTAATGGGCTAGATAATACAATATTGTAAGACTAAATAAAATATTTTTTCTAAATACCTACCTCATTAAAAATAATATTAATTAATAATAAGTTATAATTGTACAACAATATAAGACAAACTACAAATTTTCCACCGAAAAAAAAATTAATTAGATGCCTTATGCTGCAAATATGTATTACATTTTCTTATTATTTATTTTCTAATAAATAATAAAATAAACCGTCAATACAATTTTTTCTTATGCTAAGGGAAAAAAGCAAATACTATCATTTAATTTTTTATTTAACAATTAATATTTATGTTATTAACCTTTTAACATTACTAATAATCATTTTATAAGATTGACTCGGGGGTTTTTTAATGGCTAAAAGTGACCTTTTAGTATGACCATCCTATGACACCATGCTAACAATAAAACACATCTTCAAGGAATGTAGACAATATAATAAACTTAGAGAGAAACTCAAAGTCAGCCATATTATCTCAGAAAGCTTAGGACCAAATCCAGAAAATCAAATCAAATTCTTCAAACAAATCAAAACACTGGTTTTACTATAGCCAAATGCCTCAAAAATAAAACTGTCTTTATTATATTATCATTGTAATTATGTATTAATATTCTTAATTAAAAGTTGTCAAATAGACTGAATAATCAACCTCACATTATTAAAAAATATATATATATATTTATGTATGATTAATAGCATATTTGTCAAAGCCAAAACCCAATTTTCATGACCAATAAAAACAAAATTATCATTTTAGATAATAAAACAAAAGTCTGTTATGTATTAATCATTTTTCCATTTATCTTGTAGTCATATAATTATTATAAGAAAACCCAAATTCTCAGCTTGTGCTTCAACAAAAATGATTGGCCAATTTTGAGCCTAAAATAAATATTTTTCATTAACTATGTTAAAATATATACAACAAACAAATAATTAATACTTATATGTCTATTAATATATATTTATTACAAGAGCTAGGATTTTAATCACTTAAAATTATGTTCCATAATATAAGCATATCAAAATTAGTTAACATTTTAAATTGTATACTCTTTTTATATTATTAGTATATGAATGTATGATTTATAGTTGGGGAAACACTGAGGAAACAGTTAAAAAAATGATTTTACATGTAAGTAATTACAAAATAGAAACAACAAATTACCAATTTTTAATAAAACTGCAAAAAAATGTATAAAAATTAATAAAATGCAGTTAATACTGTCAGAAAAAAAAAATACAACATACAATTTACTATTTTTAAATTGCCGATATCTCAATCAGGTTCTGTGATTGGAATGCTATCCCCCCTCCCAAGAGAACATAAATAAAATGTAAAATCCTAGTCCTAGTTCACAGTAGGTAATATTGTAATATATATATATATATATTGTATTGTAAATCATACTTATTTTGCAAAACATAAATGTTGAGTCAATTATAACTCAAAATTTTGAAATGAAAATGTCTATAAAATTTTTAAAAAGAATCAAAATTGTACATTTTCAAAGCCATAAATAATAACATACCAAATTATCCACAATAAAACAAGATTTTATTTGAAACTCATCCCATATTAATATATAATAGGAATACATATCTATAATAAAAACGAAGTTAAAAATTTCATTTGAACTTGAGTTAATGATTATTATTTCAAAGACAAGCACAAGGTATACACTAAGTGTTAGATAAGTCAAGCAATTAGTATGAACACATTTATTTTTGGACGATAATAAGAACAAATTTTAAATTAAATATTAGGTAAGTATAACTAATTATTTTTCTAGTTAAAAATAAAAATTCATTACTTTAAGATCTAATGCTTATGACGTATGGTGAAATACCAATATTAAATCCAACAATTAAATGTTCAACAATGCTGAATGAGTTTTTTTATTAGATACTATTTGTTATTAACTATTTAATATAAATTATTATAATATTTATTATTTAAAAATAATTATAAAAAAAATATAGTACAGACTGACATAAATGGTAATTTATATTACCTAATTGTATTAAAAATACATATTTTGTTATTATACCTAAAAAAATGCAATGCCTACATTTTTTTAAATTGTCAATTGTGGAATGTAAGTATTTATATCATATTTTTAGTTTAAATACCAAAGTTTTTAGCATTCTAAACTTATAAAATGTTCATTCAGGTACCACTAAAAAATAAAATATTCTCAAAAATTTCTTTTGATGTTAAAGTTTAATATTGTAATACCAAATTAATGTTCTATATGGGTAAATTATTATTATATTTATTAAATATCTAAATAATCACATTGCTACAAAATGTAGCTGGTTATGATATGTTATCATTATAGTTATTAGTTATTATCACTTTTTTTTAACAATGATTATCTTTTCTCATTACTTATTTATATTTCTTTCCTTATACTTGTTTATAAATCCTATAACTAAGTAGCTACCTACTTATCTATAGATAGTTTTAAACAATTACTGTATTAATATATTATTTTAAGTGGCTCAAGTGGTACAACACAATTGTATTGTGCACATTTTAAGCCTTTGAGGTACACACACTATTGCATATATTTTTAACCTAATATTTTTGTATTAAGTTAAGAGATTTTTATAATTTATATATTTGACTTAGTTATAGTTAGTTACATTGCACACATAATTAAATGTCTATAAGTAAATAAAACTTGTATATTATGCTGTTTTGCTTAAACATATTATGAATGTATCAAAAATATTAAAATGTATTGATTTTTTCTGTAATAATAATAATAGAAAATTCCTAATGTATTTTTGTTTTTAGTTTACTTAACGATTAAAAAAAGACAATTCTTAAATACAATAAAATATAGGTACCTATTGCTTGATTTAATAATTTGGTTGACAAAAAAGTGTAATGCCTGTAAAAACTACCTAATTGTTATCTTATAATCAGTTATTAATATTAAACAAAGCTAGGTATACTTTAAAAAACTAACTGACACCTAATCACTTAATCATTATTTTATTCTTTTAATTAGGTTACAATAAAAGCAAACTACAAACCATCTATGGATACTACTAGTATAGTAAACAACACAACTAAGTATAAAAGAAGTCTTTGAATTTGATCATATTTTTCATTAACCCCAACTCCTAAATAACAAGTAATTACTCAATGACTAAGCATTACAAATTGTAGTTTGTCTGATATATTTTTTTTATTTATATAGGTAATCATGCAGTATTATCAATTCATTGGATTATACTTCAGATGAGGATAACAACCACATAATTAAGTGAGGTCAAGAAACCCAAAAATGAGAGTAAATCGAGCAGTCTACACATTATAAATCATATCACAAATCGTCGTCGTCGTCGTTGGTACTCAGTAGCAATAAAACTTTTATCATCATTCATCCGTTGATATAATAACTACTCGATCAATATCCATATAATACAATAAAAGTATTATATAAAAATAACAATTATTAACGATAGTTGAAAGTAGCGACAATAATAATATTATAATATATTATGTATAACGAAATAAAATGCTTACATTGCGAACAACAATAACTGAAGATGTATCTCGACGTGTGCGCGCTTTATTCGTATCGCTTTGACGAGGGCGCGTTACAACACTGTAATTACAGCAATATAATATTAACGTGTTTGGTCTGACGTCGGTGCCGACAATTTAAAGCGAAACAATTGTCTTCTAAATTAAATTTGTTTTTAAGGCAAATTGACGACGGCGATTCAAAATTTCAAAAACGAGTTAACGACTGACGTATTGTAACTATTATTAATATTATTATTACTCGATGTCGACGTATGGGAAGAAAAACCTGTAGTCCATACGGAAGCGATAGTGAATTTTCGGTATTCGATAAAAGTGTAAAACACAAGAATGTCAAGAACCAACGATGGTAATTGAAGCGGCAGGTTAACGCATTGCCCGGAACTGGTTGACAGGAGAACCCAAAAACTACGACAACTCACGCCACCGTAACGGGAAATGTGGCAGGTAAATTGGTCACAGTGGTTGTTATCACGGTGGACTGCCGACAGTGTCGGCAACGCGACCTGATTGCCTCCGGTCCAGAACACACTGCGATCAGGCGGACGAATCGTTTTTTAAGGCAGGTTTTCAATTCACGGGCCGCCCGAGTGCCTATTATTCATTAATTCATTGCTCATTAGTCATTATTAAAATTTAAAATACAATATGCCGTGCATGTATTTGGTACGTCGAGCATAATAGCCTTTGGGCTATGATAAGTTATTATCGATCATTAATTTTTTATGCGATAATGTCAAAACGATTATATTAGGTTCACATCAGCAATGTTCGAATTATTTCTATTTAAATATAAGCATTATGAATTTATGATCTAATAAATAATGTTTATTGTCCGATAGTAACAAATCTAGCTGGAATTTGTTGATATTAAGCTACTGTGACATCAACTTGTAAACGACGAGCTTCGAAAATCATTGTTTGCAATCGCAATACTGTCTATAATCGTATTTTTAGGAACTTAATTATTTTTTTATTAATAATCATAAATTATACAAAAGAAAGACAATTTATTGTCCAATCTCCTGGCTTGTCCTAATTTTGGAGGTCGTATCCCATATTCTATATTTTCATATCAAACATATTTCGCGCTTAAACTCAAATGACACACGTCATAATATATTAGGTATTGTATTAAACATTTATTAGTTCAACAAACGTCCGTCAAAGGTGAATAAGGCAAACTGTGGTAGAGTATTTTATTTCATTAAAAAAACACGTTGTAAAATACGCGTAGTAGATTTATGTTATGCTTATTGTGATGTGTAACATTTAATTCGTATTTAAAACGGTATGCTAATCACAATCCGTTATTGTCTTGTAGACAACGATTATGAGTAATTCATATGCAACATACATAGTCTTATGTGTGCAGGAAATACATAAATAATTTATTTTTACAATTTAGAGTAGAGGAGTTTTATAGATGACCTGCAGTTGTACAAAATTGTAGAATGACAATTGTTAATTTAAAGGAAGAGCCTGCAGACTTCTAATAAATTATTTTATATAAAATGTCTATTAAATTATATTAATCTGGTATTTAAAATTAAAAAATAAGCATCAATTTAGAGAAAAATATTCTAATTTGTTCAAATTTAATAAGTATGTTTGAAATATAAATACTAAATTTTTAATGTAACACAAAGTTAAAGTAATTATTATTTAATAAACATTTTAGAAATAGTGATTTGAGATTTTATATAAATGTTTTCACAACATGATAGAATCACATATTTAGAATTAAAATTTAACATTTTAAATCCTAAAAAAATGGCATATTTTATCCAAAATAAATTAACGAAAAATTCTATTGAAATATTTTTTAATTAATTAATTTTACATTTTTCTGTATTTAAAATATTGAATGAAAAAAAGAAATGTTGAATAATATTTTCAAAATTAAAGTACAAATTTAATAAAATAAATGTATGTATTTAATATAATGTATTTGGTTAAACAACTTTGTTTTAGCTAATATTTTCATAAAAATATAAGAGATGTTATTTATGCTAACAGGCTACAATATAAACAATTGATTTTATCACAATATTAAGTCAATGTATTAATTAGAATTTCTAAACATTACAAATATTTGAATTTAAAATTGCATGTTCATTGAAATCCTGACCAAATAATTTATCAACAACTTTGACTGATTCTAATATATCATCAATAAATGGTCTTTTGAAATGATCTACTGTTAGCATGACCTTTACTAAATTGTTGACATTCTGAAATAACAAAAAAAAATTTTAATATCATAAAATATTACAAAGAGAAAGATTTTTAATTAGTGTTATCTATAAAAACTATTACTTCATTAGAATTTGGAGGAAAGTTTATTTTTCCACTTATCACAGCCAAAGCAACGGAATCTCCGCGTTCATATACCAAGTCAAAAGGTGATTTTTTATAAAGCATTGCATACAGTAAACATCCTAAGGACTAAAAACATTAAAGGTAAAATTAATCAGTATAATATTTAAAAACTTAATTTTAAATATATATTATTAAAAATCTAGAATATAGAAATATATATTCATAACTTGCTTTGACTATATCTTTAAATGTACTTTAATAATATTTTATTTAAGTTAAATTAACTTGTACCGTCATTTAATTTAAATTTTTAAATATAATTAAAAAATATTTATAATAAAAACCAATTATAAAATATCTATATTTTCATTATTTATGCCTTGAGGGGCATCATAATATATCTATAATACTAGTTATAATAATATGTAAATAAGAAATATGTATAATAAAAAATAATTGTTGTTTGATTTATAAACAATAAAAGATTAATTTATATATCCTTTAATTTAAATGGACACCTAATAAAATAATTATAAAACTTTTTACACATTGATTGCCATGTGTCCGCCGGCGGTCATTTGGCTATTAGTGATAACACTTAAAATGTGGTTGCTGGCTGTCACGTTACCATATTACTTATACACCAAGTGACCGTGGGCTGTCACATTCCCATATATTTCAAATAGACTTTGTGCTGGCACTGAAGTAATGATATGCATGATATTGCCATTGCATAGAGAAGAAAATTATGTGTCAAAAGATATATTTTTTATTTCGATTAGATATTTTTAAGATGTAAAAGTATATGCCTATATAACAGTATATTATTATTTTAAAAAATTGTTTATAACATTTTATGAATTACTCTCTAAATTGGCTGTGGTACACAGCAAAAGATTATTAAATGCCCGTCGGCAGGCACGTGGTGGTCAACATGTTAAAGTTACAAGATCTTTTAATGAAGCAGTTACTTGTTATACAATCTAATTAATGACAGTAAAAGTATAAAAATAAAGTTTTATTGTAAGACAGTGTTGAAGGTACTATAATACTATGGTTTAATAACTGATATTTGTAGACACAATATACTGATCATTAGAGCCAATATATTATTGAAACAAATATAACTGTAAATTACATATTCTAAAGTAATTTCATATACTAGAATCAAAATATGTTAAATTATTAAGGACAAGAAAATGTACATTTCAATCAAAAATAAAATGTTAATTTGACTATAAAAGTTTATTGGAATCTGATTTATTTTAAGTTCGGAAATAATTGGTAATCTGCGTCAGTGATTTTTTTTGTATTAGATTCCAAAATACTTGTATTTGAACATCTCTAATTATTAGGTAAAATAGCAAATCTTTTTGAAAATGAAACAGAAATGGTACATATAGTATCTTAAAAACCACTGTAGAATAACTAAATAAAAAATGTTGTTTAAAACATTAAATGTTAATTTTTAAATTCTATATTTTTGCTGGTAAGAAAGTGAATTAGTAGTTTGAGAGAGTTAAAAGTAAAATTCCCAATACTTATTTAAGAATTAGGTAACACAAAAAATAAATTAGGAATTTTTATGAAAAATCAGTTTTTGACAAAATTGATTTTATTATTTTGTTGAAATATTCAAACAAAAAATTGTAGATAGGTACTTGACATTTTTACCAAATTTTTATATTAGTATTTTCTATACATACTAAAATTTCAAAATATTTTGACTAGGCATGTTAACATTTTTTTTTAGTTTTTTTCCTTTATGGTTGTTTGATTTAAACATTTTTTAAATAATTATTTAGAATATTTTAAAAAAATTGAAGTAATGTCTAAGAATTTAATTACTTTTTTATGGGTACAATTGTATACTATTTTGTCCTTACCCAGACATCAATTCGTTCATCAATAACAGAATTAATATCTATATTAAACAACTCTGGAGCTCTGTATGTCATTGAACATCTTTCATTTACTTCATCCAGAAGTTCTTGTGCTTCTTTTTTCGAGGTTACAGTTATTTTGGCAGGAGCAGTAGATCCTGTAAAATACATTCTCTGAAATAATATTTAAATTGTTTTTAATAGTTGAACAACCTCTCAAATGAAGTAGTCACCTAAGTCAATAATCACTGGTTCATTGTTATCATTAAATAATATATTAGCAGGTTTTATATCTCTATGTGAATAAGATAGATCATGAAATGTTTTCACGCTCAAACAAATCAATCGAAAATATTTTAATACATATTTCAAGTCCATATGATAATTAGGTTTAACTAAATTGTCATGTAATGATCCATTCTAGACAAAGAAAATAATAAAAATAAATTTTGTATGTGGCTACAAATCATTGGATTAATCTTAGCTAAATAGCTACTTACTTTGTAATAAGGTAGTAACATAAGAAATGTATCTGTTGGTGTTTTTGAAAATTCTAATGATTTTTCAATCATTTCACATCCAATTAAATTAAGAATATATTTATTTCCACTGTTTTGTAAAAGCTGATGGACTTTAGCTTCATTCCAAGCCTTCTCATGGTCTTTTTGATCATGGCATAAAATACATTTTAATACAAATTTCATATTATCAATGTTTTTTACAAGAAACACTGAACTAAAGCCACTGTAAAATATTAAAAAAAAACTTAAATATTATGATATATTTTTTATATAAACTCGCAAGTTAAAAGAAGGACAAAATTTGATTTTCACCTATATTGACATGCTAATAGACAAATTATTGGGTATAGTTGGATTTTTAAAAATTTGAATAATATAAATTAGAAGTACCTACTTATAAATTGATGGGAGTAGAATGGTAAAGTAGTGTTAGTAATGGTAAATGCATTTTTTTAAGATAATGGCAAGTACTTATGTGCAGTGGTGTATAGTATTATATGCCCCCCCCCCCACAGAAAAAAAGGTGTACCTGTGTAGAATTATTATTATTATTAATAATATAAAATTGATTTATAATTAAATCTATTCTTATTTTATATCCCCTCCCCCTGAAATTTAATTCTATACACGCTACTGCCAATGTCTAACTTTCAGTCTATATTTCATGTAGGCATCTATAGTGATGCTTGTTAACAGTGTAAAAAGTTCAAGAAATAAATTAAGATATGTACTTTGGTTATACAATAAATTTGAACTGTGATTGATTCATACTCAATATAACAAATGTTAAATTATGATACATTTCTTACATAATATTATCAACATTTAGATACCTAATTATTAACTAAATAATAATAATAATAATAAATGTAAAAACTAGTTATATGGGATAAAAATTGTTTATAAGTATTATTATACTAACCTTATGGATAAATATTTAAATCTGTCAAGAAATGTGTACTCACTACAGTATATTAAGTATACTAAGTATTTAATACCTAAGTACATAACAAAAAAAAAAATCGTAAAAATTGATTTTTATTAGGTATTTACTAATAGGTAGTGAATTTATTTTTAAAAGTAATAGTACTTAATTATTTTTACACTCTATTAGAAAATTGCAATGGTATTAAATGCCAAGCAAAAATAAAGTATTATCGTTGTCCCGTATTATATATTATGTTGGTCAATTAGCATTTGATGTTATAATGTGGATAAACAATTCAAATTATTTAATGACAATACTATAAATCAAGAAATTTAAGTCCATTTCATAAAATTACCCTTGTCCAATTTGATCATGCACGTAATACTTGTTATCCTGTATTGTGACATATTGTTTTTCACAGGCACAACCCATGATTATTCAATGGTTTGGAATTCGATCATTAATGGTTGATCAGCATCGATTATTTTATTTTAATAAAAATATGAAACGAAAAAAATAGACAACTAAAACGCAAAGGTAATATAAATATGTCACCAAATGGATTTATTACATGACATATGATTTATGAAAATTATTATTATTTTTGTGGTTTCTAGTTAAAATTGTAAAATATAAAAGACCTCGTAAAAAACAGATTAATAAAAGTACCTAAGTATTTTACAATTTAATAAACTGTATCCTATAAGGCCATATTCTTACCTAAAATATATTATATATAATAACATATATCACTTTATCAAAAATTACCATGATAATAATATTATCTTTACTCGTGATAAAAATGGAGAATATAGCTTTATTTTTTTATAGTAAAAAATATAATATTATTATAAATCATTGTTTAAACCTTATCAATTTATTGAAATAAATACATTATACCAGTGTTTCCCAACCGTTGTTCCGTAAGCCAGTTTCAAGGGTTCCGCCATGAGAAATTTGGGAAAAATTAAACTGGTAAATACATTGACGTTATACTATTAGAGTCTAATGCAGGTCTAATACCTGCATCCTTGTTCGGCGGTGATGGGTGGTGAGGTGACTGCAATGTGCGTTACAGTGATGCCATCACAAGTAGCATAAATAATTGTTCACACACATTTTTCATTCCACACAATATTGTCTAACAATATTCTAACCATAGTCCTTTTACTATATTATAATTAAGGCTGGAAATGCAATATCCTAAAAATGCTCTAAAAATTCAAAATAATTTTAAAAAAATCCGGTTTTTATAATAAATGCCATAAAAAACTTTGATATTTACTCTGTTAACCATGCACAAGCTGGTGTGCCGGTGTGATCTACGCACATGCGCAGACAGGCGAAACAACACGATTAGCGTTACCCACGTTTGCTGCGAGAACTACCAACACGCTCAGCTATGGGTAAATAGCATTTGATAAAATGATAACTATCATAAACAACAACTGGACCCCTCTTCTCGTTGAGAGGTTTCATTATCCCATAATAAAATATTTGTTATATAATGAGGGTTTCGCAAAATGTTCAAGTTCATGCAAATGTTCCGTAAGTAAAAGAAGTTGTGAAACACTGCATTATACCATTGAGTATTTGAGTATATTAGCATTCAACGATTATATACCAGTTGTGTTGTAAACTTGTAAACGCCAACACGAGCATTGCATTTGAATACCTGTTGAGGAATCCTAAAAGTGTAATAATGTAATATGCCTACTACATTATATTTATTAGACATTGTTAGTGAGCCTAGTTATCTAGGCCTTTTAATACTTTATAGGGGTGCGTACAAGTTCCGAAAAATATTTCATCAAACATTTAGAAACGCATTTCGTTCGAATAATAATTTGTACATCGAAAGTAAAACAGCAGTAAAATATGGACATTTTTAGCGAATAATATTTTACCCGAAAGATGAGTTAATTTTTGGATAAATTACGTTTCAGGAACATTATTTTTGAACATATTATTTTCAACTGTATCATTTTTAAATATTTTCGAATAAAATAATTAACGGATGTTTTATTCTCGTATCGAATAGCTTTTGGATAAAATATTTTTACATCAAAATATTTTTTGGATATAATATTTTTTGCAAATATATTATTGGACAATAATTTTGACAAAAAAATTTTCAGATATTTTTTATGTCACCGCCTCTCTAATCATTATAATATTGTATAATATACTAAAATACAATGTACACAACGTTGTACTGCTATAAAAATAATATATAAATTAAATCGAAATAATTAATAAAATTGATGGTTTTTTATAATGTAAATTTATCTTGAATTAGATAATTGTAAATTAGTTCTATTTTCCCCGAAATAATGTTTTGAGTTGGTTAGGTTCTATTAATCTTAAACTTAACATTAATAGATTAGAAACCTATACAATTCTATTTTAAATAGAATATTGTGTTCGAAAATAAATTAAAATTAAAAATTGCATAATACTTAATATATATTTTAAGTTCTTGATATCTTTATTAAATCTATAAGTTTACCAACTTCAACAATTATCGTTATAATAAAATAGGTAGGTAACAATGAAAATATAATTTAGTACAAAGTTATATAAAGTCATTGTTATTTTAAATTTAAATTAATTGTAAATTATTTTATTGACTTGGTACAAAGGTTAATATAAGAATATAACAACAGTTTATCCACATTTATAAAAGGAAGATATAACAAGCTGTAATTATCAATAGACAATCAGTAATGAAAGATCATTTTTACAATAATATATAATCGTCTAATTTAACAATAACTAATAAGTCAACAAAGGTATCTTTCCACCTATTATTCTACATAAAAATTATAACTATAATTTAATGTAACATAACTTAAAAAAAAACCATTCAATTAGATGCAAGTAATAATTTAATAACCTTATATTTGATACTTAAATAATAATAAAAGTGATTTGGAAGCATACGCCCAAAATCCTTTAGTACTGAGTAGTACTCTCCAAAAAAGTTGAAAAATCACTTATCAACACGCATATATTGCACAACTCGTTTACTCGCATAATGTAGGAATATAAAATAATTAATAATAATAAATATCAGATATAAATTCTTAATAGATAACGAATAAAAATTACTTATTTGCATGTATTTTTTATTTCAAATTGTCAATAGGTATCTATTTTTAATCTTGAATAATATTATTAGAAATCGAAATTTTGATTAATTGAAATATAATAAATTATAATAAATAATATTAATTAAAATTATTTGTTTTTAATTTAATAACTATACATATTGCATCGTTCAATCGTTTTACATTATTGTGTTATACTGTTATTATATGTGTACGTATGTATATTGACATATTGTATATTTATTTTTTTTTGTATTGTATATTTAATCAATAATTGTAGGTACATAAATTAAACATTTTTCTTTGATAATATAGTTTAGTGTTGTATTACAAACTTATAATATTACATAATATAGCCATATGGGTGTACAACAGTGGCGATCAAGGGGGGAGACTAAGGGGGCTTCGCCCCAACCATAATTGGCTGTAACACGGTATAAATATCTTATATAATAAAAGGCAAAGTATTAAGTACAAACCATGATATTTATGAAAATTGTTTTGAAGAAACATTTTGAGTATTATCAAATATAGAAGAGGTTATTACGGTAATGGCTTAATAACAACCTAGTATAAGGCATAAGCCATAAGGTAATAGTATAAAATTATTTGATGGGTATGAATGTAGTAATATAATAATATATAATACGAGTAGGAAGAAGGTATTGTAACATTTACAACGATTTTTACAGAAAAAAATGTATTTATTAATATCTATTGGAAGTAAATTAAGCGAAATAAAATAAATCAAATACTTTAAAATAGTTATTAATTTTACATTATATATATATATATATTAATTATATAATATATTAAATAATATATATAATATATTAAATAATAATCATTAATTGACATATACAATATTTGGAGAAAATGCTTGATTTGGACTTTTACAAATTAGTTACAACAATAGCTGGTACGGTAAATGTGATGTATTAACTGTGTACCTACGTTATAATTATTTTAATTCTAAAAAGCAGTAATCACATTTATTTATTGATATTTGATTCATAAAAAAATATGCTTGTGCATCTAATATCTAAACAACACTATCTAAATCAATGACCAAATAAATAATATTTTATATTATTATTATAATTAATATTTAAAATTATAAACTATTTTGGTTATTGTCATTTCACATTTCAATAAACAAATCGTAAACACAGACTTCTTTGATATGAAAAGATGTATTATAATATATCAGCTGTGTATTGACGTAATTAATATTTATCATCTATGACAAGTGTTAAACATATTAGTCCTTCTGAAATTTTACTGAATTTCCACCTATGTGTTTAATGCTACCCCAGTGTCGTGAACGTATATTTTATTTCCGAACGTGCAACGTGTAAATACGCGAACTCGAATACTCAATCCAAACGTCGTTGTTGTTTCGCCGCATCTTGGTCGTAGAATAATAATTAATACATGAAATAGACATACATTTTAGTTGAATTTACAGAAATACACGTTATAAGTCATAAGATACAATTATAATTTATAACTGGTAATTTATATTTCCAAATCCAATTACAAAACGATTAATTTAGTGTGACATATGTAACTATTATACTTTAACTAATATAATATATTCTATATCAAAGGTATGTATTTTATTTCAATAATCTAATTATCTTTTATTTTTTTTCGGACATAAGATGGACTTATGTCATGAATATTTTCTAATATTATTGTCAAGCTTAGATTCTTAACATTTTTAGTCGTACAAATAGTAATTAAAAATAGGAATACTATCAGCAGATTCTATAAAACAAAATTACTCACTTTTGAAAAAAAAATCAGTTTTACTTTTATATAATATAGCTTTTGCTTTAACCATAGATTTTGACATCTTAGGAAATAATTTTCTTTGATCTTCAAATATACTTTTACGAAATAAATGCACGCCAAAATGATTGAGATGACCTGATTCTTGACAATTATGGAGTTCTTGTCTTATAAGTTTGTCATGTTAAATCAATGGTTTCAAATTGTAATATTGAATGTAAGATACATTTATAAATACACCTTGATTTAATGGTTAATAAACCTATTATTGTACTATAATTGCCTAAGTGAATATAAAATTTACTAATATTGTTATTATAATACTATGACTATACTTAGTAAACATATTTTTTTCAAAAAAACTACATCGGTAGTTTCAGTCGATACCACTGAAAATAATTGTTAATGCAAATTAATTAATTTAGAATTAATATGTTCTATTGATAGAATATTTTGTTTCCAAACTATTAATTTTAATATTATTTAATATTTTAAATACCTACTTAAAAGTATTTATTTTTGTGTTGCATATTAATAAATTGATAGAATTGAAGTTTGTGGATTTTTTAATGCCAAATATTTTAAAATCTCTTGGGTGAAAATACATTATTTTAATTTTTGAACCTTAAAAACTTTCTATTGAACAATTTTGATATCGTCACATAGAACTCTAATTCTAAGCCCGCGATATAGTGAAAATATTTTTAAACATAATATTTTATTCCGAGAATTTTTTTTTCCTAGAATCTTCGTTGGGGATTTTTCCCGGGGATTGTTTTTATGTTTAGCGAGTACATTATACAATGAATATATAGAAAAAGGCAACAATTGAAAAAGATTTTTAAAATTATTGATGTACATACAAGTTTTAATTGTATTTTTAAAATTAATTTACTAACAACTGACAATCCTTTAATTTATAAACATAATAACTTGTACCTATATATTGTTTAATTAATTTAAAATAAATAAAACAAAAACATCACTAATACTACTAACCTTGTAAGTAATTTTGTGGTGCGATAATAGGTATTAAAGGTACTACGAAGAGTCAAAATTTAAAAGAATAATGTTTTACAATATTCAAAATAATATCATGGAAATAAACATCTTAAACATTATTTCTAATGGTTTGCAAGTTATTATAAAAAATATAAACTTATAAAATAAAGAAAGAGATAGAAGTTACTGATTAAAAGTATTTTTTTTCTCACGCTTTGGAGAGTTAAAACGTGATACACATTTTATATGACACGTGTTTTATGTATCTACTACTTAGTACTTATTACAGCAAAATAATGTATACTTATACAATATATATCCTATATATTATGTATTCTTATGTAACTAGTATTAATACTAACTATAAATTACTAAAAATAGAAATATGGAATAAAACAAATTGCTGTTACGATGCTTGAGTATAATTTTAGCTATAAGGCATTATACCTAAAACTAAGTATCTATCTATTTTTCAGTACTTAGATACAGTACTTAGATAAAACCTTAAGCATAGTTACTTTTAAACTTTCGATTAAAATGTTTACACAGCACTCACAATACAATTTATTATAGCTTAGATGTCTTTGAACCTGCAAATAAAATGTGATATACACTATCTGTATAACCTAACCAGTGTCTCGATAGAAAACGCATTGCCCTTTTACCTCGGTGCTCACGTTCTTAAATATTATTTACGATGTGCTGTCTCAGCTCATTTGCTTCATTGACTTATGTTATGAATATGATACTGTCTATTTGACAGTATTATTATTATTATATTTTAATTTAATCGTGTATTTCATCAAAAGACGTTGGCGCATACAACAATTGATTTTCGAAATTATAGCTGTGTTATAGGAATAGTTAGGCTTAAATACTATCTTTGATTGTTATGGAAAAAATTAAAAATTTATTTGAATAAATTATTCATTATACTATATCTAAATATCTAATTTATTATATAATATTCAAGTATTTAAATATACCATTTTGAAAACTAAAATATATTATATTTTACATAAAAATATATTATTGATTACGAAATACTAAAATATGTAAAATAAAATTTAAGAACGTACAACTAAACATATTATATTATTCTAACTTAATTATTCAAAAAAATAATAAAAAATTAAAAAATGTTTAAAATTAATACATTCCACGCCAAATCTAAAATGTACAAAAACTATAACATTAGATAAATTTAAATAATTTTACGTAGTATTATATTATAAAAATACAATTTAAATTTATTTAACATGTAATTTCCGAGTTTTAGTTTTATTCTTACAGTCTTATCACAATTATTTTTTTTCATTTTTCTATAGTTACTTTCAGGGTAGTTTAAGTAGCCCTGAAATTATTATCTACCGTGGACGACTCATCTGTTACGGGTTATATTAATGGTATATATTGGCACATTGCCTTATCTAGTTTTACCTGCAGTGCAATGTGGTTTAAATGTTTAAATAAATATTAATATAAATATTTCTTTGTACTAGCATCCCTACCTGGATATTAAAAAATATCAAGCATATATTTCAAAAATCCAATATAGAAAATAAGATATAAAATACTTCTTTTAAAATATATTTTTATTTATTTATTAAAAAATACTTGTAAATCTTAGAAACGATCTTCAACCATTGTTTCTTAGTTAATTTTTTCCAATAAAATTCAAAAGAATAAGTTTTATTAACAAGAAAATGCACGTTGGTAAATAGCAGAAATTATAGAAATCGTTACTGTGACGTGTAATAATTTATCTTATAACTGTATTGGAGCCTACTAGGTGTATATTCAATAATAAAAAAAAAAATAACCAATTAGGTAAGAAGTAAGATAATGTAATAATATTTTATGATTTTTGACCTTTTATGCCAACAATTTATATAAAATATTATTTTCTAATAAAAATAATTTATGATTTTAAAATATTGATGGATTATTAGTATAATAATATAGTATATTATTATTATTAATTATTATTATTAGAAGGCATAAGAAATAAATAAAAAAAAATGTATCTTAACGGAATTCGGCGTATAAATACATATTTTGATGATAATCTTTAAGAAAATTATCCATATTATAAACCACTTCAAATATTATATCAAGTTCACCATTGTAGAATTGTTTATTAATTTTTTCATTTATCTAGATCTAGAAATTTTTTTTGTTATTCTAGAGGGTGAATAACTGGATAAGTTTCTTCATGCATTCCATCGCTTTACTCATCAATTGCGTTACTATATATAACATGTTATGATACTATAGATATTTGTATACCTCGGACGATTATAGACTTAACACGTTAGATTAAACGCTTCTACTTGCCAGTTTTCACGAGTAGTATATAAACTATATTTACACGGTGGAAGAGAACACCTTGGTGTATATAAAGGTGTGTATATATATATACATTATATATATATATATATATATATATATATATATAATATTATATACACAACATAATATACTCTTATCCGCACAAACCGTTTGGTCGACTTGTGATGCGAAGAGGACGACAAATTTATGTGCATATACAACACTCTCACACACACACACACACGCGTGCGTGCGCGTGTTCGTAACAGAGGCGAGTTTGTCGGTTTTGTTCGCGAAAACTTTGAAGGAGTCCGCGCGCGGCCGGGACAAGCGGATCTGTTACGGTGGCGGTGTAGAGGGGGCGGCGGCGGCGGACAAACACCGCTGCGGAAGGACACACAGTCGAACAATAATTATCTCCTCGAAGGCATCTCCGTTGTCCGACTGTGTGTATATGTATTGTACCTCTACGCGGACTTTATGTATACATAAATCAATACCCTAGACCACCGGTCGGTGGACGGGCGGCGGTTAGTGGCGGCGGCGGCAGCGGTGGTCGTCGCCGTTGAAGGAGTCTGAAGGGATCTACTGTGTTGGGGGGCTTAGTGTGTACGGGCGCGCGCGTGTGTGTGCGCGCGTGTACTCCGCGCCACCTCGACCGCGTGCGTCGTTGTAATTTGCATTTCACTTCCTCTTCGTCGTATCCATCCCATTGTTGTGTGTCCGTCCATCCATTCGCCTTGTCCATATGCATGTAAGACGGCGGCGGCGTTCCTAGCCCGGCCAAACTACCCTTCTCAAGGATCTCCTCGGACATCGGTTTCTCATCCTCCTTCTCCTCGTCGTCGCCCTCACCCTCGGCCTCCCCCTCGTGCTCGTCCGCCGACGCCACCACCACCACCACCACCACCACCACCACACTGTCCAGTTTCTCTCACCAAAATCCCTCGGGGGCCCCTAACAACTCTCACCTCCCGTCCGGCATCACAACTGTAGTACACGACGCACATCCCCGTCCGCTCGCGCCGCAAGTCCGCCGCCCCAGCCACCCATAATAGTCGTCATCGTCCTCGTCGGTATTACACCACGCGCGCAGAGTCCCATCGCAGATAACATATCGTGAATAATAACCAGGCGGCCTCTACACTTCCTCGTCCGTCGCCGCTAATTCCCGTTCCGGCACAGGCCCCTTTATTATAATATATATTTATACACGTAGGTTATATATAATATATACAAGACGCAGTAGTGGCATAATAGCAGTAGTCGTCTCCGAAGGTGCCCGTACCAACTTCTGTACAAAGTCCGTTACGTTGCGTCAGGTTTATTACAGTATAATATATTGTTATACACAATATGTATACGCGTATATTGTGTGATATACGATGCTATTTACCGCCGTATGATAACGCGTATAGTAATAATAGCAATCGAATTCGCCGGCGAGCTTTTATACCATATTATTATTATATTATATTATAGACAATTTTCGATAACACCAATTATATTATAGACAATTTTCGATATCACCAATTATATTATAGATAATTTTCGATAACACCAATTATATTTTGATTAGTAAAATATTCTTTATGTTTGGTAATTTGCAATTTTGGTATTAATAAAATAGGTACAAATTTCAAATTGCCGCCATCAAAAATAATAAATAATCTTCATTCAAAATAAAAAATTTTAAATTAAGTTAATAAATAATAGCTACCTCTATATAATTACTAATTAGTCTTAAATGTTTATTCTACTGTTAATCCACTTGATGTTTTTTTTTTTGATAGAAATATAGAATGAATCTTTATTTTAAACAAAACCAATTGTCTATTTAAATAAATATTTTATTTAATTTTTTGAAGGAGGTATTTTATTTTATTAACTTTGGCATGTCTTTTTCAGTATTATACGTTTTAAAGTTATTTATCTATAAATCAATAATCATACATATACATTTCTACAAATTAATACAATTAATGATGATTACAACAATAATTTAAAAAGTAATTATTTTTAATTATAATAAATTAAAGACTTTTATTAAATTTTAATATATTTAACTAAATCCCGTGCACTTAGATTTGGGTGTATCTTACATCAAGTGTACAGAAATATTTTAAATTCTAAGCTGTTTAATCGTCGTACAATTGTCTAGTGGTCAGTTATTTAAATTCAACATTTCAATAGAGAATTAGTGAAAAAATGTAATCCTTATTCGGTTGAGTGGTTATAACGTTTTGTGCGGGTTTCTAGTTTTTTCCTATATACAACAGTGTATACTTAAATACTTGTATATTTTAATTTTTGATGTATAGTTATCAATTACTTAATGATTTACAGTCTTCAGAAAGTTCGCTGTTATGCTTAAAGCTACGTGGCAAAGCAATGGTGTGGTGAAGTCTATTATGACCTGATGTCAAACGGTCCGTCGTTAGGATTCAATTGCACTAAGGGGAAATCGATAATCAATCGTAATATCAGCAACCACTGTTGGAAGAGTGGTGTCACCAAAAGAATCGCGGCTAAAAGAGGTTTGAATTTAGTATAGTCTACGCAGGTTAGGTTATAGGCATAAACACGATTTAGTAATCAAACTAGGAAGTAAGATTAAATTACGATTGGGCAACGCGTGTATTATAAATGATAATTATGTATATTAAATGTGTATAATGTATATATTTTGCATATGGTGTCTAATTTAAAATATTACGTTACATAAACTGTAAGTCTCACATAAATATTATATAAAAAATATGTTTAACAAACCAGATGTTTTAAGTGATACACGTAAAATAACTCATGACAGTGGTGTAGCTAAATAGTCTATTCAGAACGCCGTATAATAATTGTTTTATTTTTGAAATTCGTTAATAACATACATTTAGTAAGATATCGAAAAAAAAAATAGTACAAACAACGGTAAAAAAAATGAGAAAAGTCTCATCGAAAGTGAGAACTAAGTACCGTAGTTTGGGATTTCATGTAATATATGTTTATATATTTTTTTCTATGATACGGCGACTGGGGGTTTTGTCGTGCTACAAAAATAATAAAACGGGTTGTACGTCTTTATTCATTGTGGATAGCTAAGCCAGTTGTTATGGAATTAAGCGACTTATTATGTAAAAACCAAAAAAATATGATGATACATAGCTTAAAGCCAAATCATAGTTAAGATAATTACTGCATTTTGTAAATTTGTGTTGTTTGATACAAATCCGCAGAGTACATTTTTAATATTTATTTTCGATTAAAAGTAATTGCGTATTTATTATTGACTAATACTAATGTCTTATATTGTTCTAAATCTTGTTCCTAAATAATTATATAAATTTATTGATCTTGGTATATATTAAGTGGGTATAACTAATTATTTTAAAATTTAAAATTCAAATGATTAAGTAAAAGTAATGTTTTCTAGGTATATATATTATGAAGAAGTGGGAGTCGGTAACCGATCTGCCGAGTTATTTCGACACTGAGTAAGTCATTGCAATAGATTTGTTAAATTTGTAATTAATGATTAATAATTGCATATAATAAAGGATTCAAAGCGGTCGTCAGCTTATGTATGTTACTAATTATTTTATTGTATATTTATATTGCAATATTGTAGTAATTTATTTTACTTTTAGTAATGGGATAGGTTAAATTGATTTTTGCAAAAAAAAAAAAAAAATGCGTTTATTATGTAATTAATAATTATAAAAGTGTTTATATTTTTATATTATATAATATTATTGTTATTAACTTTTAAATTAATACTAACTTACCGTAAAATGGTATTAATGGGTTCGTGGTTTAAAATATAGGCAATAGCATAAAATTATTCTAAATATCAATATGTATAGGCAAGTAGTAAAATATAATAATACATTTATTGAAAAATTTATTATTATATCCTAGTATTAAAATGTAATGGCATACATTTTTTAAAATACAAATATTTTTGAATTACAATAAAATAACTAAATTCATTATTCTTTGTTTGAATATTTAATTTCGTCAAAATTTAAACTTTAGACGCTCATAAAATATATTTGTGGAATTATGCTCGATTTTTTTTCTATAATTCTTGTAAAAACAACTTATAAGGAATTTTGTATTACATTTTTAAGCTTTTTGCCATAAAAATATGTATCAAACATAAATAAAAAAAAACTATAAAAAGTTGAAAATTTAAAATAGGTACCTTAAAAAGAGCAAAATAGTTTTTAAAATTATTAGATATTTAATAAATTCCAATTTATCTGAATATTTCAAGTCTTTACAATTATTAATTATAATTTTGTTACAAAAAACCAAATCGGTTTTGCGAAAAAATTCTTGTTTTTCTTAACTTTTTTTTTTGGTTTTTCCTAGTTATTTTAAAAAGTACCAACTAAGGTATTCAATTTGTTACCAGAAACCACAATCAAAAAGCATTTGTACTATTCCAAAGGTGATGAGAGATGATAGATAGGGAAAAAATATCATTGTTAAATCAATACATTCATCGCTCCATTAAAAATTTAAAATAAAAATTAAAGAAATCAAATGTTTCAATTTTCAATAAATTAATGCATTGTGTACTTATTAAAAGTCAAATATACATTATGTCTGAACCTATTTTAATTATTGGGTTAACACGAAATTATTAAATTATTTATTATTCATCATTATCTTAAATTTTGAGTGAGGCAACTGTTAATAATTTATTGCAAAAAATAGGTTGCGAAGTACAATAACACTACTTAAAACACATAACATTTAAAATATGTTATCATATATTTTTAGAATATTTAAAAAAAAAATTGACACATTGATTAAATTAATTGTAACCTGCTCGAGCTGCTTCTATAACGTAACAAGAAAAAATCTCCACTCAAAATTATATAAATTATACTCCTCCATAACTTATAAATGTTTTTATAATACTGGAAATTTTAATATATCCGTTTCAATTGGCTTACCCGTAGTTGTAGTATAAATGAAATGTATCTGGATTTTAAGTTACTAGTGTTTTTTTTAATTGTAAAAATATTTTGAATTTTTACGATTTGTATCATAGTAAATAATCATGTTACTTAATAAATGGAGCAATATCTGATTACAATTGGTACGTCGTAAGTTAAAAACTCCATTACCAATTGAACATTTTGAAACAAAAGTAATTTTATGATATAAGTTTATCATCATTATATTTTGAAATTTATTTGAGTGTATTAAATTTTATCCAGTTGAAAAAGTATAACAAAAAGCTGTTTATACTAGATTAGATAATCTAGTATATGTGGGCAAGTTAAAAATGGTACGACCAAATTAAATGTATAGAAACAGTAATATGTAGGTACTAGTAATAATACCTATACATTTATAGATTCAAATTAGATGTAAAGGTATCTCATATAAATTATTCAAAAAATATTTTACAGATGATTTGATTTCAATTTAATATATTATAGTTTAACGGGTTAGGCTAGATTAGTTACGATACAAAGGTATTCTAACATAAAATAATATACTAGTTCTTAAATTGATTAAAATTTTTCTAAGTAGGATATTAACCAACTAGTTTTTTCATACCTATTTATACAAAATTATTTTAGAAATGCATGTATTTAAATGAATAATTATTAAAGCATGAAATAGAATTAATATACATTTCTATGACATAAATATCAAAATTATGTGATACAGAAGTTGATTGCACTTTTAAAGTGAGCGGTTTTTAATTATTATAAAATAATATTCATTTTTTTAAAATTGTTTATTAGATAGACACTATAGCTTGACGTCTTGATGGTTATACATTTATTGTTAATACCTTATTACAAGTGTATAAAAAACATGATTGTGCATAAGAAAATGTGATGATAATAAGCAGTTAAGCTTTCGAAATGGTTTTATTTGAAAAAGAATATTATTAATAGCCGTATAGTATGAGGTATTTTAATATTAATAGTTAAAAAACACCAGATTAATCCTTGTGTGCACATGCAAATTAACTTGTATTTGTGTTTTTGAGAACAGTAAATAGTACTTCAGTACCTACCTATCTACTTTTATCATATCACTTGATACTAATTATAATAAAAAGTTAGGCTTTAAATTATATGTATTATGCAAATAATTTAACTACAACATTATTTTTATACTTTTTAATTTTAAATTTATATCTATTTTGCTTTACTTTTGGATATTAAGTTGATATATATTTTTACGGAATTTTCCAAGGCTTTTAATAAAGTAAGCTATGACATTTTCTAAAATAAACTTCATTCTATATTGGAATTCATGATTGTTTTTTTTAATCATGGTTGATTTCATGTGCCACTATCGGAAAGCAAGTTGTTAAGGTAAAATATTTTAGTTCTAATATTTTTAATATCCCGTCATGCATTCTAGAAGGCTTTCGTTTGACTCCTTTGTTATTTATCTTATTCATTAATGACTTATATTTTTTTAACTCTCGGAAACTTCTTTTCACAGATGATATGAAATTATTTCGATTAGTAAAATCACCCTCAGATTTAGTGTTGTTACAAAATTACTTAAATTTTATATCAGTCTAGTGTAAACAAAATAATTCATTGTTAAATATTGATAAGTACAAAGGTATGTCATTCTTTAAGGATCGTGCTCCATTTATCTGTAATTATTATTTAGATAATATGTGCTTTAATTGAAAATAATATTTAGGTGTTATATGTTTGACTGAACACTCTTCTTTTAATAAGTATTATTTTAATATTTCAAAAAAAAATTGTTATCGACTCATGATTTATTATTAGAATCTGTAAAGATTTTACTTAGCCCAATGCATTGAAAACATTGTAGTTGCCACCGGTACATTTTACTCAAGAGTATAATTTTTTAATCTGGCCACCCCTGCCAATATTCATTATGTGTTTACCTTTCATAAAATGTATGCCATTACATTTTAATACTAGGATATAATAATATAATGTTATATGTATTAACTACTTAATAAAAGGTATTTTCTTAAGTTTTGATACAAAAATTGGTACACAAAGATTATATAAAACAACAAAAAGGACGTTTTTCAGTAATGTTACAATAAACAAGCCAAATTATGTTAAGGTTAGGTTTGACTGTGGTATTGTAAGTTTTTCCTAATAATTTCTATATGCTAATATTGTTAATATTTTAATGCGAAATAAAGTTAGTTGGATTATTATTTTTGTGAAAAACTATTATGACTTGACATAATATTCTCATCTCCATAGTTATTTTTTCTTTAATACACAAGCACTTTTTTTTTTTCATATTCACATTTCACACTTTATATTTTTCTTATAAAATCTTTTTTATTTTTTACAGAGTATTTACATTTAATATTATAGCAACTATTGTTCATTTCTGTTATAGTGTTATATATCATAATTAAATATAGTTAGTTTGTAGTTATATAATAAAATTAGTCTAATATCAAATGTTAAGGTTTAATAATTAAAAATGATTTTATAAACTAAAAACATTACACTTTCAATTTAATATTTAGTCCTTACAAATGGTTAAAACTAAACCATAAGACTTGAAAATGATAAAATATAATGAAATATATTTTTTAAGCTTAAATATTTATCCGAATATCTTCTAATAAAATATCAATTTATTTTGGTTATAATGCTAGTTGGTTCTAGATAAAAATAAAACGTATATTAAATTATGTTTTGTATAAAATAATATTTAATAATTTTCTTCTGCACAGCATTGAACGTTGACTTTGAGGATAATGCTTTTTAATATTATCATATGTATTATAATATTATTATGAATACTTTAAAGATTGAAGATGTATGAGATTTTACAGTAATATTATTTATTGGTGACAGCTAAAATTAAAAAGTACCATGACGAACAAAATGCGTTTCGGTGATTAGTAAAACTTAAAATGATAATCTTAATCCTCATGTTCTCTCACTTGCTGTCTTCCTTACTACAACCATATTTATTTTGTACAATTTTTCGTCATAATTTTTATAAACGACGACACAGCTCTACCGTATAGCAATAATTATTTAAATCGTATATTATATAAATATTGAAAATGCATTTCGTCGTTTTCGTAAAGGCTTTCTTTACGTGTGCTTTCGTGAGTGTGTCGCAATCAACGTAGTCTGTGATATTGTTGTTGGGACTTATATCTATACATTATCGTAGTTATTTAAGTGTGTAAGTAGTACTTTTACAGCAACTACTCTCGGTGAACCATTCTATGACAATAATAATAACAATAATAATAATAATAACAATTATAATGACTATTATTTTTATTTCAAACTAGGGTTAATTGAAAATATAATTTTATATAACGTACCTAAGCTCGATTTTTTCATTCACGTGTCTCTATGACGCCGAAATCTTAACTTTGAGTTATCTGTTTTTTTTTCTTACAAATATAAATATGACGTTATGTCAAAGAAAATACTATGGAGGCGACGGCAGTAGCGGCGGTGGAGAATAAAAGAGCTTTGCGCCAGAGCTGACGGGCGAAAAAGAGAAATGACGCTTTCTTTGCATGCACGGCCAACGACTATATAGCGTATACGCGGTGCGGCGCGGGAGGGAAATTAATTATATTTGGATTTCGAACGGGCGCCGCCGTTGCCGCCGTGCGCACTGCTCCTCCACCGCCGCCGTGGTCCGTCACCCGCTTGCGGAATGGAAATTAAGAATAAGCGAGAGCAGTGCGAGGGTCTTGATGAGCGGCCATATTTTCTTTTCCGTCACCGCCGCCGCCGCCTTCGCTTTTACTCTTTTTTTTCTTTAACTATACACGCGCGCACACGAAGATCTCGCCCGAAAGAAAATTCCTCTCCTCTTCATCCCCTTACACCTCCTCAACCACCACCGTTTCATCCTCACTCCTCCACCGACGGTACGTTATATATGTATATATTTCCCCCCTTGTTGTTTAAAAAAAATAAAAAATAAAAACTACTCGCCCCGCGAATTACGTGTGCCGCCGTTGCCACACTATATATACATTCTTCGCATTATACGGACGCGCCATCCTGCAGCCACCCACACACCCGACTGTGTCCGCTACCCATCGACGACGACGACATCGTCACGAGGGAGAGAAAAAACACACACACACAATGGACCCCGCGGCGGCTCACGGTAATAATAATTATTGCCACTACACGTGCCACCGGTTCGCCGCCACCACCGCCATTGAATATTCATACAGTCGCGCGTAAGATGATGATATATATATATATATATATATATATAATTATACATCGTGTCACATATATATTTATATACTTATTTATATATATATACCTACTTTGGATACGCACCGCGGTTTCGCGGCTGAAGGGATCGAACACGGACGCCGTGGCCTAACCACCCAATAAAATCATTTCGGTATCATTTTCTTCTATCCACGAGAAGTTATAATATTTTATGTAGGTAGGTACGCGTCTTATATATAGGTAGTATACAAGTACGACCAAGTCCCGGTTGTATTGTATACGGACGTTTTTATACCGTGACTCATGCGGTGATCGGCCTCAACAAAAATTAAATCATCTGCGTTAAATTACCAGCGGGACGTGAACAGATCGACCGCATAAAATTCGTCATCGTTATTCGTTATAAATCAAAATTTATACAAATCATTAAACGTACAGTTTTATAAAACCAGACTAAAATTAGAATTTTAGAAAATATAAAATCTGTAATAGATTATACCTGATAAGTACAGCCACTTTTGTACATATAATGATCTTCAGATTCTGTGGTAAAAATGCTGACCATGATGTGTGCAATATTATTATATCATAACGTGTGTTGATGTATAATATAGGTACGTAGAGTTTAATCAGGAATTCGTTTAATGAAAATGTCAGAGGTCCAAACATACTTTTGTTAGTTTGGTTTTTTTTTGGTTTTTAAAGTTAAAATGAATTATATATAGGAAAGACTAAAGGTACTTATCTAATGACTACAAAAATTAAATATGAATTGACATATTAATAATACGTAGTTTACTGCTGCAGATACTGAACAAATTCCTTCTGAAATAATTATACTAATTAGTTGGATAAATGAAAATGTATGTACAATAATTATTATGTTATATTTTAAAAGTTATCATATAAAACAATATTATTTAGACATACTGATCATTCTCATACACTTTTGACTGTCTTTTGTAGGTTTTAACAATTTAAAAATAATTATATTTCCAGCTGATTTTTTTCATTCTCAGCCAGTAGTTATAATGTTGCATATATATTGTAAATATTATAAAATATGGAAACTGGGGCTTGTGTATTATTTTATTATTAATTACTTCAATTTCTTCGTGATAAACTTTTTATAGTGTACCATTAATCACACGAGATTTTAAACGATTCAATAAATTAAATAAATACCTCTGTTTTTATTCACGATTGATTAATTTGTGGAAATTATTTTTTATATCTTTCGTAATAGGGAAGTATGGTTTTTAATTATAAATAATATGTAGGTACCTAGTGGTTATTAATTATTATATAATTTGTGACGTTGGTTTATTTATATTCATAATATCAGTTCAAAATAAATATGTTCTAGGAAATATAATGTTAATACAAATTGTGTAATAATTAATTTCTAATTAGAACTTTTATATCGTATAAGTTATCTTTTGAGTATACTTTTTATTTTTACTTAAATTTAATATGCTTTTCTCGACCAATTATTATAATTGTCTTATTGAAAATGTTTTTATTTTATGAATACATACCAACAAACTATCTCTCAAAACTTTTATTGTAAAAATCAGTGAAAAAAAAATTATATTTTATTTACATTTTTTTTTTTTAGGAGTATTCTTTTCATAGATAATAAGTAAAACATATTTGTCACTTTTTAAACACTGTAGTTAATACAATTTCTAATACAGATATTATAATTTATAGGTACCACCATAATTGTTTATAAATATATTAGTATTTATAATTAATGGTACATCATAACTCATAAGTTATAAATTAAATAAATAGGATTATTTATTTATTTAGAATATGAATTGCTATTTAACGTATATAGTAGAATAATCTTTAGATAGGACCTTGGAGTTTAAGAACAAAACATAAGTGAGTTTGGTAGGTCAGTTTAAAAAGCTTAACGTACCGGAACCTGCCCTCGGACAATAGGTTGGCCTGTTGGACTCCCTGGTATCCAGTATATGAACTATAGGTTTTTAATAAACTAGAATATAATTTAAGTAGTAAATATATTAAAAAGCAAATACAATTTTTTTGATAAATTTGAGAATATGAAAACCATTTTAATATTGCAGGTAATTGCAAATTTAAAATACAGTTCATATGAATGGAGTGGATGGTGATGTTACAAGATAATAAAAGTCCTACTAGTAAAGATACTAGTATAATCCACTATGTATAGTGTAACCTTAACGAGTTATGTCATCATATAAAATTACAACGATTAACATGTAAAAAATAAAATTACTTTAAACAACATAAACAGCTGTTTGTAATCCCAATATTGGGCATTCGTTTCGCTACACTCTTCTCGGGGTAATATTAAAGAGTTGAAATATTTACGTGACAGTTATTGAATTATGGTATTCGAGAAACGATTTGTATTGAAACACAGTAAAATAAAATTTTTTTGATTATTTTAATTCAAAGTAATCAAAAGTACCTATATTAATTTTTATTTTTTTATTTACACGAATCAAATTTAAACAAATAAAAATTAAGGTGTAGTATTTTCGTGTAAAAATTAGTAAAATGTACCTTCAAATATTTTTGATTTACAGCAATATTATTGTTTAATATGTTCTCCTGAAAAGTAACTATCAATTACAATAACGAAAGATGTGTATGATGCATGCTGTTAGCACGTGTATGCTCATGAATATATATATATATATATATATATATACTGTTCATTTAACATTACAAAAATCTATAAACAACTTTTAAGAATATTTTTTTTTGTCAAGTTTTCGAAAACTGTCACGAGGTTCAAGAATTTCCCTACGTTGATATACAACATGTGATCTATTTCTAATTTGTTTGTATAAATTATTTGTTACTGCTAAAAAAGTAAAAACCTAACATTAATGTTAATGGATATTTCTTGACCATTTTATTACCCACTGTCTAAAACTTTGACGGATGAATGGGTACAATTATGCTTGATACAGATCACACACAATTAATTAGCATGCATTGAATTATTCTTGCTGATTGACAGTTTTGTCTAGAAATCAACTTAAAAAAAAAACAACTTATTTATTATACAGCGGTTATACATAGATATTAATATGTTATATTATTATAAGTGCATTTTCTCACAAATACCATGATAACATAAACTTTAAGATAATAAATATATTTATTTTAAAACTAGGCGTGAATCTTAAAAAGCAAGAAAAATTAATTTAAAAATATGATTTAATGCACTATCAATACTACAAAAAAAACATATAATGAAAATAGTTTTTTAGCATAGTAATAAATAAAAATGATTAAACCATAATCTGTTTGTATATTATTTAATAAGTGTCATATCGTACTGCAAAATCGCAATTAGTTATCAGGTGATATTACGACTAATGGAAGTTGTAAATAAAACGACCAATCTATATTTATATATAACGTCACGAAAATTTCATTTGTCAGACTGTTATACAGCCGTCGCTACATTTTTGAATGGTTAATAGGTAATATTATAATAAGGATTTATATACTTATAATACCTACGTTGTAAAAATAATATGACGAAAACAAAACAATTTTTGTTTTTTGATGAATGAAGCGAACTGTGAGCTTGAAATTAATGTGTTAGAATATCCAGAAAAAAAAATGCAATATGTATTTAAATCAGTGCCTTAATTATAACATAAAAACTTGAAAGTATTATTTCGAAAACTTATTTTGGCTCTTTCAAAACTATCGCGATGGTATTATTATTGTTTTACGAATTTGTTCTGCAGACTACCGGAAAAGCCCAATGGATAATCGCAGTATAATAAATGTTATGGGTATTAATTTTTTTAAAAATCCTTTTAAACGTCTATTGTTAGTTTCATTATAATATGTACTAAGTTCATAATATTATTATTTTTTATACGAAGACGGCTCAATGTCATCATATTGTAACGTTATCGTAATCACAGACCGACCGAAATATATATCACGAACGTTATTCGGTGTGCGTGTTTACTGCCGGATTCTAATCACTATCCGCAGAAGGAGACGTGGCATTATACTTCGAATTGTACTGGACAGGCGCGCGTGCGCGCCACTCACACACACACACACACACATTGTTTATGGGCACGATGTTCTGGTATATATAGGTACCTATATATACCTATACATATTGTACTAAGGGGGCGACACACGCAGTTTTGTTTTTTTATTCTTTTACATCGGTATGGCGAGTAGGGTAGATGAGTAGGTTAGGTTAGGCTAGGTGTATAGCTGAGTTAGAAATGTATATATATATTACATGTTTATTGTATACTATTAAAGAAAAAAAAATAGACGATGACGACGCCGCAGACACCGGTGCGCGCAGGTTGCTTCACATGTGCGTTATCTTTGAGGTAATAAAACCGAAACTCCGGGACACTCGTAAACTGACAGCCGGCCGAGGTCCGACATGCCGACCCGGGTACGCCATTTAATATAATTAAAAATATATACTTACATATTATTGCAGTGTATATAATATTATCTTTAGAGTGATTCGCGCATTGGCGGCCGTGCGGGTAAAACGGCGACGTGGCGGCGACCGTGACCGCGCCCAGAAACACGGGAATGTGATTTCCAAAATTATTGCTCGCATGACTGAAACGACTTAGGAAAACCTTGCAGTTTACCCATAAACATATATGTATATATATATATATATTTATGTATAAACGTGTACCGATGTATTTCAGTTATTATATTATACTTGTGTAGTAATATGTTGTGTTTTAATAAGTATTACCTTTAGTTATTTTTTATGCAAATATAAGTATTTGATTATTTTCATCAAAACATGAATGTTATACTTGGGTAATGTGTATGCGTAAAATTCATTTTAAGTAATTAAAAATAAAATTCAATTCATTTACGAGACTCTTACAATATTTATAAATACAGTGTACATGATAATATAGGAGCTAAAAGTAAAAAATTCGAATTTTTCTACTTTAAAAACTTTGATTGTGTATTTTTGTTAAGGGAATTTTAGTGTGTACCTTTCTCGTACTGAAAAGTACCAAATAGTTTCTTGAAAATAATTAAATGAAAATGTTTATCTTATGAAAAGCGTAATTTTTTAAAATCTTTATCATTAAGAAAAAAGTACCCAAGAGTACAAAAACACAGAATGTTTAATTTATCAGAATATTTACCTACTTATAATCTAATTGAAATGCGTAATCTATAAATTATTACTAATTATTAACTTTATATTTTTATGTTGTTAATTAATACAAAGGATTTTATATTCCATAAACATTATTTGTTCTAAATAAAAAAAAAAATATATATGAAACTACCTACTCTTAAGTTTAGAAATTTGTTTTATAGTATTGGGAGTTCAAAGATACTTTTTTTGCATATTTTGAATATTTAATTAATTTTTACGTATTAATGCACACTTTGTTATATTTTTAATTAAGCACATTTTTAACTCTTTTTTAAAAATTTTGAATTTAATTTTTCCATAAATGTCTCAAAAAAAAAAGAACTAAAATATTATATTTTCATAAAGTTTTTGTACATTATATAGGTATGTAACAATTTTATAATTGAGATTATTAATCACAAATGCTCTATATTTTTATACATTCATGTTATTTATATTTTATATAAAATGTAAACATTTAATATGATATATGTATAATTGTCTATTGTAGTTAATGTTTTTTTTTAATTTTTATCAATATACATATACGCACATGATTTAATTGATGTGACGTCGACGGGATACTTCAGTCAGCGATAATGTATCTATTCCTATATTTTAACTATGAGATCAATTTTATTCTGAAATAGATAAATAGTTATTTATTATTATTTAGTTATTATAATTATTTATTATTATTTACTTCTTATAATTATTATTATAAATTTATTTTTGTTGTATAAAGATATTCATTTAAATATTTCGGTATTTTTTAATGTATACTTTTGTTTATATTCAAGTGTTTTTTCATATTTTTAGTGCATACTTGTAAATTTAAGTAATATATGCATAAATATATGCATATTTTAAAGTATTTTAGGACTATAATATAATCTCTTATTTCAGTCATTAATTTATTTATTAACTTATAAATTTGTTAGTTTTGTTTACGATCTTTAAATATTAAAATATATATATTTTAGACACCGCTAAAATCAAATATTTAATAGTGATCGTATTCATTATTGTTCATTATAAAAATAGAATATATTCTAAGATCACTAGGTAAATGAACCCCAGTAGAAGTTAGTAAATAATTACAGTTACAACCATTATTTCATAAAGTTAAATATTCATTGCCGGACACTTATTGACAGAGTGTCTCAGACTTAAACGGGTCTGCGGCGTTAGCACTCAATTCGTCAGAATTTGCTTTGTTTATACGTCAATACTATAGTAATGGAGTTTTGAGTCTTGACCCTTGTTGGGTATATAAGACAAACGACTGAAATGGAGAAATATATATGTACAACTAATTCCTTACACAACAAACGGTTAGCATATTACATATATTGTTTAAAATGCTTCTACCCGCTTATTATTATTATTATTATTATTATTATATTACGAGTACTATAACTAAGAAGTAAAATTACATCTAAAAAGTATTAGTACGTTAGACCACGAAAACGAAGTTATAGAAATAATTATAGTTACAATTTTTTTATTTGTATTATTGCTATATTAAATCATCCAAATTCATTTTCACTAAGGTATCTAATTATAAAAATTAAAATTAAAAGAAACATAAGAATATGAAGTATACAACCGCTAAGAAAAAGTTTGTATTTTGGATAGTTAAAAAGCACAAATGTCAGGATTTTTAGAACAAAAGATACACAAAAAAGACTTTTACCGATACTTCTTTAATTCTTGAATTAATTTTGTCCTCAACTTTTATCGGTAAGCCTATTAGTGATTACAATATAAGCAGAGTGATTCATAAAGCATGTTCACCCCCCCCTCCCCCACCATTCATTTATTTTATTTAATAATGAAATGCAGTTCAAATTTTGATTCTTGGAATTTTTAAATACCCACACTTAAAAATCATATTTTAAAATTCTTAAGATTTTTTGTGTTACTTTTGAAGTGTCTATTGGCGGTACAAACTTTTGTTTTTCAAAAGATAATTTTTTGAAATTTTGATGTATTTACTTCAAATTTTGATCAAATAGTTTTTCAATTATTAAAATGTTTATACTAAGAATAATAGTCCTTATAAATGGTTTTTCAAAAGTATAAAATATGTGTAATATTGAATCTAGCGTTTATTACACTTGTCCATTTTTACAAATTAAAAATTTTGAATGTCGATAGGTAATTAGATAATTATTAATTACTAAAATTGTCAACTCACCATAGGTTAGATATCATGGACCTATTTTACTTAGTCTCAAAGTTAAATAACTCAAAAGCTATTCGTTTGAATTTTGATTTTGATACGGCAACAATTTAAGTAATACTCTCAGCTAAATAATTTATAGTAGAAAAGGAGGGGGGGTTGTTATTTGAAAAACAGAAGTTTGTGTCTTCAGAGGATATTCCTTAAGTAGTACGAAAAATCTTAACAATTTAAAAATACGATCTTTAAGTATATTTGAAAATTCCAAAAACCAGATATTATATAACTGCATTATTGAAGAAAAAAATGGGTGAGCATACTTAGTGAATCATCTATATCTATAATATAATTCATAATAAAAGTTGGCTATTATTACTCACTATTATTCAGAATACCTAAACACACCGAAAACGAATATTATGGGTGGCTACTAGTTGCGTCTCGTGTTAAAAATGTATTCCTAATTGCAAACTAGCATTTTTTAGGGTACATACCTACTGATGTTAAAAATATAAAATACAAAAATAAATATTATGTAGGCATTATAGAACTTGATTTTCCTTCCTATTTTACACTGTAGTTTTTCTTTAAATTGTTGTCATATTTTTTTTTAAATAAAAAACTATACTATGCCTACTGGTAAAAACTTGTAAGATGTTTTTTTTTATAAATTTGAATTTGTTAATTTGTAACTGTTATTAGTGAAAAGTCAACAATAATATATTATGATATGACTACTGCCGGGTTGCAAAAAAAAAAAAAAATTGATTAATTTAATGGTTCAAAAAAATTTAATGGACCAATTATGGGCCACTAAATCATGTTTAAGGGACCATTACCTTACTATTGATTCATTAAATGTTTAATGACTGTTTATGCAACCCGACATACGTGTTTTAAATTTATAAAAAATAAAACATTGATAATAATATAATACATTTATGCTATAAAAATATATTATGAATGTCAACTGTTGTTATTATTAAAAGGTAATGATAATATAATTATAATTATAGGTATATACCTATGCATGCATGTATGATAAATGTTAATCGGGCTGTAACTCGGATGTAGTATACAAAAATCCGGGCGACAATTGGGATTAGACCTCTTTTCGTAGTTATCTTTGGGATGAAACTAAAATGCAGCCAATATTTTATAAGTTCGAATCGGTTCAAACACCTTAAATTATAAATCCTTTTGAAATAAATAAGCCGGTGTCTATATTATATTGTGTTTTAAGTCGGAAATGGATGTGTTGGACCGGAACGTACAGGTAAAAATATGCTGTCGAGAATAATTTCTACGGATTCTAAAACGTGTTCTGATCCATATCGCTACAGTAATAAAACCATAGTATATACGACTCCGGGGATAAAGATTTTTTATTTCTGTACGAAACTGCAGATACATAATTTGACGTTTTGTTAGTAAACTTAAGTGAGTAGACGTACCTACAAAACACACTCATTGAGTATGTAAAAAATATTATTTTTATTGGCGAGGTTACAAATTGAGTTTTATAAGTTACAAAATGTTTTGGTCGATTTCGTTGAATTGGGGGGGGGGGGGTAGGGCTAACTTTACACACGTTTGAAATTATATGTAGACATATAAATGCATTTTACTATAAATATTTATAACGTGTTACAAATGGTATAGATTTCAAACTTGCTGGCCATCTTTGAAAAAAATGTGCAAGCTCCTAGATCTAGAACATCTCACCTCTCCAATTACGAGTATAGTTTAGGTGCAGACACACGAGTGCAGTCGCGACGCGGGAGCGTTTACGAAAGTTTCGTCGCGCAGGGCGTGGAGGAGTGGCTGGCATGTGTGTGTGTGCATACGCGCGTCGCGAACGAGTACAACGAGGGAATTGTTGGGGTGAAATAGCGGTCGCGATAACGTGTGCAGTCTACGTATATATGCACACAGTGGAGCGTATAAGGAACGCGCGGGAAAACGCGCGGAAAGCCGCCGCCGTGCCGCGTATGCACCGATGTATGTATGGGCGCACCTGCGCGCATATATTGAATCGGAAAACATATATACGGCGGCGGCGGCGGTGAAAGCGACACACACTCGTGTGGCGGGAAACTCCCGTTTTCCTCTATACCCCGCGCAGGCTCGCCCGCTCGCCCGTCCCGCCCTCGTCTCGAACTGTCTCACCGACACGGGGTTCCACACATAAACACACCGCCGCGCCGTCTCGTACTTAATATTATGTCTGCGCGGTATTTCCTTTTTGTGTCTGCCGACGCACGCACACGCACACACACGCACACACACCCATGCACGCGCATGAGATTCCGTAATTTGTTCCGCTCGCCGTATGTACACACGCGCACACATAACGTCCTCTCTCCACCCCCCAGACTCTTCTTCGCCGCCGCCTTCGCACGTATATATGTATACGTATTTGTGTGTGTGTGTGTGTGTGTGTGTGTGTGTGTGTGTGTGTGTGTGTGTGTGTGTGTGTGTGTGTGTGTGTGTGTGTGTGCACTCTCTTTCACACCTGTTTGTATGAATGAACGCCGCCGCAGACTACGACGATACATATAATATTATACATGATATTATTTTGTGAATGAAACTCACGATCATCGTCGTGTTTTCCGAATGTACACGTAAAACATTATTATATTACGTATCTCTACCTACTTGTACATGATAAATATGTGCATGTATGTATGTGTGTAAGTGTGTTTTTTTTTTAATATCACGTTAAAAAATATTTTTCTGATGATAAAATAAAATATAAAAAACGTCCGTGACGGACGCGAGGCTTCCCCCCTCCACCTTCTAACTACTGACCATTTCATCGAGATTATCGAGATTTTCGAGCGGAAACCTTGAACCGAATGTTCACACGAGTCCGTTCCGTAGAGACGGACAACGCACACTCGTTTTTATCGATGGAATACATAATTTTTTCGAGTTTTTTTCGTATTTTCTTCATATTATTATTATATATGCTCTCATTTTATGACTGTCTCTCTCTCCTTATAACTAGCTCTTTTCTTTGTCCGTCTTATACGTTTTTATTTCCGTCAGCAGAATCGCGATAACGGATTCGTGTTGTTATACACAAATATACACACCAAATTGTGCCCCGGTTCGTACGCGATTATTGTTTTTTTTTAAACTTCTCCGCATTACAAATATTTTACAGTTTATTCAACAGATGTCCAACCAATGAATCTATTTGGTTCAATACCAATTAAATATTGACATGTCATCCATTGTCTTCAACCATAATTATCATAATACCTGTTTTATTATTATGATCATTTAATTAGCAGAGTAATTATTAATTGTAAGTATAGGTACGTTTTACTTACATTATATTAGGTAATAGGTCATGAATTTATGATTATCGATTTTACGAAATAACTATCTATAACCTTTAGTTTATGAATTATAAAATGTATACAGAGTTAAGGGTGTTGACAAATTATAACATTTAATTTTTTTTTGTCACAATTGTTTATTAATTTATATTTATTTTCTTTAAAATCTTTTTCGGCGATGTCCCGTAATTTTTAACGGTCGAACATGAAATAAATAAAGAACAAAGAATAAATCAAGAACTAAACCAGTATTAGATATATATATATATATATATAATTGTTTTATGCATTTAAAATACTTTGTTGCTTATAGTTATTTTTTAAGAAATTAATAATTTTCAATACTTATAAATCATAATAAATACTCTGATAAACGTAATAAGATCCCAATAATTGTATCCTGCAACGATATTGTAATCAGCTTGATATAATATAATTGATTTATGATAAACATATTCATGAAATTCTATACATACATTTTATAAAAATAAAAGATTTACCTATACACTTCAAAAAATTAGACGGATTAATCAAATTAACTCTGATGAATCTTGCCAACGATCTGAGTTGAATTATAAAGTCAAAATAATTGTCATAGTATGTCGATAGGATAATTATTTTGGTCTGGTTGCAGGCGCCACAATACACATTAGTCAACAATACTTTCATGCGCGTGTATATTGTACATGTTTTTTTGTTGTTGTATTATTTGAGAACTGTGTTTATCTGTTTGGAAAAAAAAGCACTAAAAATAAAACAATAATAATATGGAAAGAAATCGTAGAAAAACGACGATTACCTGTAATCACCTTTTCTCGTTTTATCTCAATCTTGGAGAAACATTAAAATAATACATTATCACGATGAAACAAACACACAAACAAATATATATGTATATGTGTGTGTGTGTGTGTGTGTGTATAGCGATGTAACAACTTACCTACCTATTATTTTTCAAACATATAGTTGTGAACATAAGCAATAGGCTATGTCATCGGTGTAACGCTTAAATTTTGTACTAGAAATAAAACTCGTAAAATGATTATGTTGTATAGGTATGTACTAAAACTAAGAGAAAAACATTATCGTAAATGTAATTTGTTTGCGAATCTATACATAATTATTACGTATAATAGTATGGATATATGACTGGGTCGATGAATGGTGTTTGTTGTATAAACAATAAATATTATGATATACAATGTTTTATAGATCCTTTTCATTATTTTGAACTAAAAAGGAATAAATCAAACTTATAGTAAATGTATTCATGATTATTTTATTCACTAGTCGATAACATGTATATATACACTATTATACTTGTATAGTAAAAAAAAAAATGATTAAAAAGCTTAAAACCTTATATTTAACAAATTGAGTTTATTTTTATTTTTGAAAATCAAAATTTCGGGGTAAATCGGTGCGTAGGATATTTGAGCAACGGTAAATGGGCCAGCCTTTTTAAGGAGATAAATATTTACTCGATTATTTAAATATTCAACCAGTTTCTACAAAAATAATTATTTACAATTAATATGTAAGTAATAAGTAAAATTAAGAATAAAATACTATTAAATTTAAATAACAGATCATTTTTAATTTTTTAGTTATTTTAGTAGAAATTACTTATTAGTTACAAATGTAATAATATAATTTACCTTAGTACGTTAATTTTAAATTAATTTACTTAATTTACGAACTATAACTAATTATTATTTCATAACAAAGTAATTATGCACATAAAATAATTATTACATTAAATATTAAAATGAAAATATCGTTGGTTAAAAAAAGTATTATTTCCAATAGACAATTTATATATATATATATACCTTATAAATGCATGATGTATAAAAATATCAAAGCCTAATAATTATAGTTGTATAAGTTATGGTGTTAAACTGAGAACAGATAAATGGTGTGTATAAACATCATAACATTTACAAATTACAATAGTCAAATATAATAGTAATAAATTTCTAAAATGTATTCGAATAAATTGTATTTTACTAATATAACTAAAATTAAATCATTCAAATTGTATAATTACAACCCATTCAAATAAAACTGCACTATTGGATTTTTGAACGCTGTCCACAAGTTCTGTGCTAAATTTACAACATTAGGCTCCGATTTATATCGTAATATTTTGGATTCTGAGTGGAGCGATAAATATATTGATTTTACAATATTGTGTGTGTTTTTTCTTTATTTTTTTTTTGTGTCTGTTGTCACGTTTTAGTGTAGTAAAAGTGCTCAGATTTTCTTCATCAGCATCTTTTCTGATAGAAAAAATGAATGTAGTTGATACTTTGGGGGTTAAAAGTAAAAAATTTCCTAATTGTATTTAAACGCACCGGAAAAAAAAAATTAAGGAAAAATGAGATTTTTTTTACAAAGCAAATTTTTTACAATTTTATTTTTATTGTAACAAAAGAAATAATGACCGTAAATACATCAAATTTTTACCGAATGTTTATATAATCATTTTTTATACACCATGACATTTTCAAAATATTTTGTTTTTTTTTTTTTGAGCTATTTATAAGCATAATGTATTTTCGGGGTTTTTTTTTATTATTGCTGATTAAAATTTTTTCAGTCGGTCCAAAAACTTTAAAATGTAATACAATATTCTTCATAACTTGTTGTAAGTGAAAATTAAAAAAAAAGTTGAGCGTAAGTCTCTAATAATTTTTTATAAGCATTTAGAGTTGAACTTTCAAAAAAATACGTAAAAATTACGACATTTTGCAGTTTATTTTGTGGTTAAAAATTTATAAAATGCTTAATTTTTATAACTAAGGATGGAAAATTCAAAACAAGGTTTTTTGAATGTAACTCATTCGACACCTACTGTACAGCAGAGCGGTACCCACTTGTTTTATTTTTATTGGAGTAGATTTTTAATACATTTACTACCCAAGAGTTAATATACGAAATTTCTATTTAAATGTATGATTTATTTTTCAATTGTGTGTGTATATCAAACGAATATATTGGACATTAGGTACGCAGTTAAGACTTTAAGAAAAACTACAAATAAAATGTAAAAAATGCGTTGTGTATAAATAATACTTAATAGTAATGGCGGATAAAAATAAAACTGAGATTTTAAATTTTATTCACGTACATATCTCGTACATTCTATTTACACTGGGTTATTTTTTAACATCAGTTGAAATGCATACCTATAATTATACTATCGAATAATGAATCATACTTGAAGGATATAATATTATAGGCATATTTTATGACTTGTGGCATATTAGATGTAGTATTTTGAAATGCACATAAATATGACGTATAATATATGTATGTTCAATTACCACCCGCTACGGGGCTAATCCGCTTTGCTAAAATGAATTTTCGGGATAAAACAATATAACATATACAATATAATATATAAGAGCGTGGGCCAGTGTGCGTGAGGAGGGTGAGTTCCGTTTGCAACGAATTCCATGGAATTACGAGACCGGAATAAGGAAACGAAAGACTTAAGGGGGTGGATGTTGTGGACGAACAATGGACCGGTCAGCCGTTGTGGCAAAGAAAGGGGTCACCCTCATCCCTATGCAAGTATAATAATAGTAATAATAATAATAATAATAATAATATAATTACGGTTGGCCTAGTTCCGGGGAGCGTAGAAAGCGGAATTTTAATATTCGTTTTACAAGGAATACGCCTGTGGCCTCTCTTTTGTTGTTTGTAACAAGACAAACGTTTTATTTGGTGGCCACCGCGGATGTAATATTTATGAGGCCACTGGCAGCGGATACTAAATAAGTCGCGTCCGGCAGAAATGACCGGATGCTCCGCAATTAAATGCTTGTACTTATTACGTAACCCCTTATCGATTCTTACATCCGATCTTTAGGTCCGTATTTTAGTTTACCGTAATTTGATTTTCATATAATTTTGTTAATACCTATACCTTTACCTGCGGCACATGACTACGAAATCCAAATGCTTATTAATATACATTTTTGTTTTAACAATCAGATAATCGATGTGAACAATAAACATAATTCAATATAGAGCTGTGCTTTATATGTATACGCTTAAAAAAAAAATCGAATCATATATACATATGAAGCGGCGAGCATACGTAGTGTGATTAGAGCAGTTGTATTCGAATTAAAAGCATTAACTTATATAGATGAAAAAATTACACGATATCTTGATTGAATAATCAAAAGACTCATTAAAACACTTTGGAAAATATTTAAAAATTTTAAAGAACCTATAAAGTTTATTCATAATATACTATATTATTTTTGTATATAAATTTTTATATTTGTAAATTTCCTATCATTGCAATAGATTAATGTCTAGTTATAAATATTTCATGGATTAAGTTTCCTCGAATTAAATTGGTTTACGCTTACGCAAGTCATTGTTAAATCAAATTAATACATTCACTGATTTTCATAAATTAATAATAATCGCATACAACTACTCGTAGTTATACTAATGGATTACTTATAAATCGTTACTCAGTATGTACTATCTATATTTACGTCCTACGTAGATATCATAATTAATTATTAAACACTGAGAACATGATACTTTTTTAATTTTTTTTTTTTTTTTTGGTTAGTTATGCAGTGGTACAATTATTTTATCTCCTGCAAGATTTATTTGATTTAAAAAGTATAAATTGAAGTCTTGTATAAAATGAACGACAAAAATTGTTGACATCATTATTATTATTATCCTTACACTGTGTATTTGTTGAAAAAATATTGTTTTTTTTTTACTGCTACGAAAAGAGTAGGAGCATAATATTTTATTTGCAAAACATTTTATCTGAGGTATACCATCATAAATGCTTAAAATTCAAATCAATATGGATCTTTATGCACAGAGCAATTAGTTACAAAAATATTTATTAAAAAAAAGGTATTGGCGGAGACAAATGCTAAGTTTATGTGCAGTAGACCAGCAATTTTAAATGGGGAGAGGGATATTTTTAAAAAGTTATTTAGGTATGGTAAGTAACTGCTATTCCTTTTTTTGCCCCTGCAGATGCCAATGATATTTAATTTTGGTAATAGTAATACATAAAAAATGTAATCTCAGTTTAAAATTACTGAACAATAATAATAATAATAATAATAATAATTTTTTTTGAACTACAGGTTTACTTTGGGAATATTTTCTATAATAATATAAAGACTATACAAACAGTTTATTGTTATAATGAACAATTTTATTTGTGAATGCAATAAATAATTTAAATAGTGCATTTTAAAAATATGTTTATAATTTAAATAATTTGTTATAATAGTCAAAATCAATGATTTATGATAATTTATCTGGTCTTATATTCCAACTTATAAAATGTCATGTTAAGCCAATATTGTAACCACGCCTATCATAAAATATTTTACTTTTATCATCATCAGAATCTGGTGACATTGATTAAAAACATAACTAATTTGTACATATTTATATATTGTAAAATTTAATTTAAATTCAAATGTATTGTAAAAACGTATTAAGTGTCAAATAATTAAAGTAATACCTAATAATATTAATAAAGAAGTTATAATTCATATAACATATGAATATAAATATATGTATATATTCACATATATAGTCAATTTTTAAAATAGCTTTTCAAACCTTTTTGAATCTTGATGTTATTTTCACTAATCAAGTGCATTGATTTATGCACTGTTATACACATAATTCTATATTTTTTTTCGTGATATTGAAAAACCTTAAGGAATCAATCTTATCCAAGTAGGTAGGTACTTATAAAACATTGATGGAAACAAAAAAAAAAAAAACACACCTTTTCTATGAATATCATGTTCTTGTCTATATAAAATATATATCTATTACCTACACGTGCGCGTATCGTGTAACCAGTATCGACGAATCTATAATACAATAAATATAATACGTATATATACAGACATCGATTTCGTATAAAATATAAATAGGTGTACATCCTGTGTGAAATATTGTGTTATATTGCGTAGGCGTATTTTTTAGCCAAGTGTAAAAACTTAGTACCTATAGTCCGAACAGACATATATAATAATACACACACACACACACACACACAATATATATATATAATATTATATTTCTACTACTTGTACCTAATAGTGAAATAATTCACGAGATATGTAAATAAAAAAAAATAATACGTTTTGTGAGCAAAATCATCTTCCGTGACAAATAAACAACCTATATCTATCACGGTGACTGGTAACAATTTTTGAGTGTATCGATGTATTATAACATGCCTATACAGTTCAGTATGTTTTTTTTGTATTTTTTTTTCCGCCTCTTCGGGCGCAATCAAATGCATGATAGATATAGTGCTGTATATCAATTATTAAAATATTATCGCTCATACGATGTATTCAATGCATAGACACCGTTACTGCGAGCAGTATAATATTGTATATTATCGACTTGACGAAAAGCACTGGCTGAAATAGTATTGCAATATTTGTATACAGTAGTTTCATATAAATTATTTAAATAAAAAAAAACCAGTTAACAGGGTTTGAATTCGTATTTTTATTTCTTTTTTGTGCTATATATCCTTGTGCAATCTTATAAGAGCTTCTAGCATTCTGTCGAATGTTTTTTCAAAGTAAATCCTCATGAATAATAACAACTGTTTAAGTATGTTCGATAGTTGAAAAATAACAAAATTACTTATTTCGTTGTTTGCGAGCGCATGCTTTTTTTCTTTCATATTATTATTCATCGACACTTCTACATTTGTCTTTTTAGATTTAAGAATAAAACTCAAAGAGCAATATTTTTCTTTTCTGTTCCATATTCTTTTTCCAATTAAATTAAACTCCTTCCGCTGGGAAAGCGACACTCCATGTCGTAACTCTCAAAGACATCTGGACTAATTCAAATTTACCGGATTGCTTTGAATAAAATTACATTTTATTAAGTTATGCGCTCGTTTTGAAATAGATTTATCAAATGCATTTAATGAATGAAAAAATAAATAAAAAGGGGGGAAATTCATCCTTATGTCTTCGCTGATTACTGATTAAGTATAAATTAATTTATTAACTAGAAAGTGCAAAATAACATAATAGGTATTTAGCAAGTAGGTTAGGTACATATTAATGTTATAACTTTTGTGTTTTCCGTTGAATTCGTATATTGGAAAAAAACAATAAACAGTCATTACTATGATGTGAGTATCGATAGACCAAAGACCTTATCGTTTATATTATTATAGTATTGCATTTATTTTGTTATCTTCTCTATGTTGGTGGCTATGGTATTCGTCGTTTATAGCGTTTTATAATATTATAGTACATATATTGCTTGGCGCACCAGATGCTTTTACAGGTCGCAGAAGCAGTTATCAATAATGTATCTATATATTCATTCATTATAGACTGTCGATTCTTTCTTCGCTTCAGTTGATAATATTATTGTTATGATACACAGAACATGCGATTTTCCAATAAAATTACGTAGCGATATACATTACACATATTGTCTTCGTATAATATATATTATTTTTTGTCTGCAAATAAAATCAGAATTAGCGTCATTTATTTTGTTTATTTAATGCATTTCTCTAAATCGCTTAAAATTATTAATTGTTTCTTATTATAGAAATGGAAGTTTTCTGTTCCACAAAAAAGTTTTTTTATCTCTAAAAGTGAAAAAAAAATGTTAAAAATATTGTTGATTCGATACCTGATAAAAACTTTATATTTTTATTTGCTTTTGAGATCATCACAAATATTTGATTACTGAACTTAGTAAAATATGTTTTTTTACATACAGTTAGAAAATAAAAAAAAACAATAAGGCATATATATATTTAAGACACGAATCATACAAAATGTATACCTTTTGAGTAATTAAAAATTTTAAGAATATGTCACCTATGTGTACTAGTAGGTAAAAGTAGTTAAGTACTTGAAAAACTAAGTATAATGAAATTAACAACATTTATCACGAAAAGGTTAAATGCTATAAACCTTATTTTATACCATAACTAATCATAAAAACACTTCACAAAATTAAAAAAATAAAATTAAATTTGATTTTCTAAACCGGGCGCATGTAAACTCCGCCACAAGTACCTTTTTTTAGTGTAAACTCCGCCAGAAAAAAAGACCAGGTAAAATTGGGTACATGTAAACTCCGCCAGAAAAAAAACTCAGGTAAAATTGAGTACATGTAAACTCCGCCAGTGAAGAAAATCAAGTATCAGTACAAAATTAATATAATATATTATTAAAAAAAATTCATA